>JAYMDG010000034.1:0-294383 GCA_036872995.1 Hymenopellis raphanipes
GCAGAAAGCGAGGAGCAGGACCGCAGGGCATGTATGCGTTTGGTTGGGCTGTGCCCATCTCTTGAAGCCCTCTCTCTACCTGACTGGGTAGATGACGACGAGCCGTACACCCCAATCACTTGCTCCAATATGCGCAAGCTTGATGTCACGTCGGTGTCCGTCATTGACACTCTCACGCTTCCCCGTTTACGGGAGGCTTCCTTCACCCTGAGCCTGCCACGACTCACATGATGCCCTGTATTCGTTTAAGCAACTACTCATTCGTTCCAATTGTTTGGCTGCTCTCACCAGCCTCTCGCTTGCAAGTGCGCCACTTGCCGCCTCACCGGATTGCACCTTCATTCTCTCCTTTCTCAGACACCTAGTCTCACTTCCTCAATCTGGTTGTATCTATGCAGGAATATGAATGGATGGATGATTGGCAGACAGATTCTAATTACCGGGAACAAATAGTGATGATCGTGGAGTCCCTCGAGGTCATACCAACGAAAACTGTCACTTTTCTCCCCTCCTTTCGTCTGTGGACATTCAGATACATAATCACCATGACCCACAGAAGCTACAGTATTTTGGGCCGGTTGGCATTTTTGCTTCCACGGTCAAGGCGCGCTGGGAAGGGAACGATATGGTTGGACTAGCAAGGCTTAAGACATGCCACTTTGCTGTACAGGCACGGCATCTCGAGCACAACATCTATCGGGTCGACGGCAGTTTCGTCAATATCGATATCTTCACTGAGGCGGAAAGGTCGATCTTTAATGCCCTGATTGATGATGGGATGGACCTCGCTATACGGGACACGTCGGATTTGACGGCCAACGTTGGAGACAAGAGTGTGGTTTTCGCAGTTCCCAGTTGAATTCTGCGTTTCGGGAACTTAGCTTGTTGAAGGTAGCGATCTGTTCATGTACGGAGGAATCTTTCTGACTGTGCGCTGATAGTGTGTTTGTACACCTTTAATAGGGCTTTGGGAAGTTCTGTAACTGGGGCGTGCGCGGACAACGTGGATCTCACCTTTCTCCACCACCATCATCTTGATGTAGTGCGCTTCGGAAGTGCCACTACGTTCTGAAGAATATCAGGCCTGTTTGTTTCCTAGATTGCCGGCTATTGTCTACATGACCGTTTCGCAATACAAGATAATTGAACACTTTCTTCGAGAGACGGGAGGAACACGATTTTGGAAGATGATTGACTGAGGTTTGTTTCACTCTGCCAAAACGTTGCGACAGAGCAATAAGTTAACAGCCGCCGATACTAGTAACACTTGCAGTTTCGGTCCAGAGACTAACAAGCCTCACGTCAGGTGGTCTGGCCCGACCGGTACGCCAAATTCCAAGGTTTGCTATTCTTCATACTATTTCGACGTATAAGCGAGCACGCCTTGAACACGGAATAGTTGCAGAGGGTCCGGGGAGTGTTGAAAACTTGCTGCCTCCGGCCACGTGCTAGAGCACTTCTTGACTTCCGACCATCATGTTGACAAACCCTTTCTGACGCGTTCAGCTCCTGACTCACCTTTGATTCCTTGCCACTTGAAACCAATTCAGCTTGGTGCGTGTAGCGCACTAGCTTTCACGCGTCATTGTCTTATCCCAGTTGTAGATACAACTGGACTCATCGCCATTCACGTCACGCCATGTCGGTGTCGCTGTGCACACAGTGTGGGACCGTCCCCAAACCTAGTCTTCAGTATGCACACGAACTCGAAACGTCCTCCCTCCTCCGCAACCTTTGCACATCCAATTTCCCCGCGACAGACCAAGAGTCCTCCCATATCCAGAAGCACATCTTACCCAACATCGACGCGGCTATGTCCTCCGTAACTGCCAAAATCAAGTCACTCCAGGATCTCATTACCTCCCTACAGCAAGAACGAGACGCGTTAGAAACCGTGCGAGAAACGTATCGAGGCCTAATTTCCCGTGTCGCGCTATACCCCGTGAACTCTGGGAACAAATATTTTCATACGTTCACGAGAATGACCAGATTGGTGACGAGGAGTTCACTGTTTCCAACCCGACCTGTTCTATATGGAAAATGGCCAAAGTGTGCCACACCCGGCGCGCCGTCGCCGTATCGCTTCACTCGTGCTGGACGAAGCTACATCTCGAATTCCGCAAAGACAGCATGGCCGAGAGGGACGTGCAGGCTTTAGAAGTGGCTCTCCAGCGCTCTGGGAAGCATCCCTTGAATATCACGCTCCTAAGCGAAGACGCACTCGATGATCCCCCCGACTTCGATCCCTCCTTCCGAAGCCGGATGCTCGCGATGGTCCATGCGGAATCGCATCGATGGCGGGATGCATGTTTGATGGAATACCATACGAACTCGGATATCCTGTATGCGCCGCTTCGCGGTCGACTTCCATGCTCGAATCGTTGAACCTATTGCTCTCCGGAGATTTCGAGTTCGACCCGCCAGTCGAGCAGCACTCTGTTCTCACTGTTTTCAGCGACTGCCCGCGGCTTACTAAAGTGGTCCTAACCGGAACGCAGCTTGTTCAACTTCCATGGCCCAGATCAGAGAGTTGCGTCTGGAGGACGTTTGTAGGATTTGGGTTGATGAAGCTTGTAGGCAGTTTGTGGGCATGATCGGACGTTGCCCCAATCTCCAGGTTCTCCAGGCCTGTCAGTTCGAGCTCGAAGAGAATCCCCCATCATCTAGTACCATTTTCCCTTCAATGCGAGTGCTTGATACGGCTATTGACTTTGTCATAGACCGTCTCACTCTTCCTCGTTTGCAGGAAGTTATCCTTACCAAGGATTACAACAATTCTCATGCTCATACTCTGCGTTCTTTCCATCGCTTGCTCCAGCGCTCTCAATGTGCTAGCAGCCTCACTAGTCTCCAAATTCGAGATATCCTCTTGACCGCAATAATCATGGCGCCCACGACCTTTATGTGATCCTCTCGCAAATGATGCATCTTGCGGTGCTAGATATTCAGGTGTCCGTGAAGCGCTTGGACCGCGACGAAGCCGACCACCAAGCGATGGCCCAAATTACGAAGGTGTTAGACGCCTTAAGTGTCTCGTCACAAAACATCGTTTCCTTCCTTCCCGTCTCTCCTCCTCGACGTTGATTTGAAACGCCACATGCTTCACGGATTTCCTTATTTTGGGTCAACAAAAGCTCTTGTGCCGATGCTCAAAGCTCGATGGCAAGGCGATGACATGCGGGGACTCGCAAAGCTTAAAAGATTCCAGTTTACTCTTACTGCTTTACGGATGTATCTTGGGTATTGGCGGATATGTGGAAATGCTGACGGGTTTGGCGCCAAACCATGCGTGTTTAGCGAAGCCGACGGTCGCATTTTGCATGACCTTGCGATGGAAGGGATGGACGTAGCTATCAAAGTTCGATCCGTTGACGCGATTACGACAGTCAAGGGTAAAGTGACTGTTCAGATTCCTGGTAAACCTTCGCAGGAGGAGGCTGAATATCGGCAGCTATACTACTGGTAAGCCCTGGGACGTATTAGACTCTTCTCGAACAATTGAACCATGATTCGGCGGCGCGGTTTAAAGATCACAGGTATTGGCATAATTGTAATAGTAGAGTCATTTACAGTACAAGCATCATTCAAACACGTTCAGATTAAAACTAATGAAGTTGGGAAGGAAATGATCTGTTACAACGGGTGAGTCGGGTGACAAGCGCACGAATACAAACACGTACGGACTCTCCGCCCACTCTAGCACCAGGGACGCCACACGGGCTGGCAGTTGTACTGAGGCTGTGGCGCGGGGCGTTATGGTTCACGCCGGCGTAGCCCATCGGTTGCACAGCGCCATTGTAGCACCGTTCGCACATGTAGCCTCTCCCGCAGTTGGGTTCGCTGTTCTGACAACCGCTGGGCGGCGGCGGAGGAGGTGGAGGTGGGGAGGATTATAATGATTTGGGGAGGGTAATAAGGATTGGGAGGAGGACGATAATGATCGGGGGAGGTAGAAGACGACGATGATTGTCAGGGGAGGTAGGTGACGACGATGATGATGGTCAGGGGAGGATGTTTCTTGTGGTGGTTGTCCGGGGAGGTTTCTTCTTGTGGTGGTCAGCCGGAGGAGGCGGTTTCTTCTTGCGAGGATATGCCTCTTCGAACGGGTCGTGATGACGGTCGGACCATTCAGAAAGTGGTCAGAAGGCAAAGACATTGGTTGTATGTTTGCATGCATTACTAACCATATTGTTGTCAAGCCTTTGATAGAGGGATTTAGTAGGAGAGGGTCGGGTTGAGTTGCAAAGCTGATCTGACTGTTAACTTATAAGCATTTCTGGGATTTACGCAAGTTTGCAGAAACAGATGGTAATGTCGGAATCAGTATTGACTGTTAGTCTCGGGACTAAGGAACTCCGGAGCACCACGCCTTGGTGGGATGTTTAGGCTATGCTCGGACGCGCTATCTCTCACCTGGAACGCGCTGAAGACATGATAATCATCTCTAATGCATGGCGTGTACTGCGCGTCATCTATGGCAGCTAGAATGTTGGTGCAAGGATGACAAGCCCACCTGAAATGAACGCGTCTGACCTGGGGCAATGATTCAAGCCCTGCGTCTTTAAATCCCCATACATACTTTCTCGGTGCTCATTCAGTATACCTCGTCTGATAAGTACATCAGCGCCGGCCATTTCACGTAGACAGCAGCAGCATCGTTGTACAGTGAACCACAACTTCAAAGGTACGCGGCCTCCAGAACCGGGGTGGGAAGAGGGTGCATACCTGTTCAGTGTATCCCTGTCAAATGGCTGATTGGCGCTTGATCGACCGGGGTGACTGCCGATGTTAATATTGACGCTCGCTCCATTGCTCACGCTCGATCGGTACTGGTTTACAGGATTGACGCGTCATCTGACAACGCGTTATCTGTCATATCTCTCCCACCACTGTGGCGCGCGCTACGCGCATTCGGCACTCTAGCGTTTCCAGTGACCCTGCTGATTTTGAAGACCACCAGTGCAAAATTATAAATGATCCTAAAGTAGACGCCGAGGTACAAGGGGTTTCCAAACAAAGCAACTTCAGGAGCGGGCTACATCCTTGCCTTGCCTGCATTTTCGATCGCAACTAATGAGTCGATAGTATCCGAAGCTCTCCTCAAAGCTCAAGAACTGCATTCCAGCGTTTTTCTCGCGCGATGGTCAGGTCGACCTTGGCAAAGGGCCCGGTTCATCCTCGACTCCCCTCAAAGAGATGGAGAAGACGCGACGCGAGTTCTGGGCGCGTTTCTGTTGAAGCAATTTTATAACCTGTCCAATGATGCGACATGATCAGCCAGAACGAGGGAACAGTCTCATTCCACCAACCTGGTAAAAACGTGTAACTACCCCCGTTGAGAAGGACTCGGTCTCGATAACGGTGTCGTTCTTGAGAGCCAAAATGTGAGCCCGAGCAGCATCACGAACGTCCACGAAGAGAGGTACAGCGGTCTCCGGTACTTCTGTCGTCCCGCTAATCACAGAGTACCACATCTGGGACGTGTCATTGAGGGAACCTCAGACGCGCTTGATTGTGCGGGTGGACCGGGCAACATCGTCGCTGAACAGACGTTAGTTTGAGCAACTTCAGCTTCTGGCAAGTAGACTTACTGATTGATAGCTGTGAGTTTCATTTCCGGATGCTCGCAGACAAAGTCCACGCGGATTTTCTCTGCAGAGGGACTTGGAATCATGTATGTTCAAGGCAGGTAACTTTCCTGACATCGCTATTTCATATGTCAAAGGTTCCTGAACTCTGATAAGCTCAATGGCAATTGAAGAAGAGAAACGACCAGACCAGTCAGCGGGTGTGTACGTGTAGTCACGTACGAACCCTAAAAGGAATACGTTAAACAGTTAGTCGAAGAATGGCGATGAGAACACAAAGTAGTCTCACCTCCTTTTTGTTGGATCGGCAACGCCCGCAATGCTTGCCGTAAGCACGATACCCAGTTAATTCCAGCTTTGTGTGTGCCGCCTTCAGGATGTTTAGAGTCCCTTGAATAGCGGGATCGAGAAGATCCTTCTTGGGTCCTTGACTACGCCAGGCAACAGGCGACGCCACATGAATGATCGCATCGACACCTGGAGGATGGCCATGAGATAAAGGTTTGGACAATCCGAAAGAATAGTGACCTTTCAAGGCCTCGGTATAGTCACCCCGTACTGCTGTCGGGGAACAATGACAGCGTCAAAGTTCGTCCCAGACCAACGCTTCTTGACGTCGGCGAGGCTTGGCCGCGGACCGGACGGTTCTGTCGCCGCATCAAATCGATTGAAGCTTGAAGCAAAAGAGCTATCTTACCCGTGAACGGTCAAACCAGCTTTTCAGCGCTTGGTCGACGACGTGGTAAGGCGAATCCGGTAACGCCAGTGATCTGCCAGATTCTGTCAGCGAAGTTTCGAAGATGAATACTCTGGCACTCACAAGAACAAGCTGATGAGTCAGACATGGTGTTTAAGTGAAGATTGTCGACGAACAGCTCCTTGTTATATGAGTATGGTCTACCTCGGCGATGACAAGTCGGTACTGGGGATATCTGCTACACTTTGAAATCTATTCTTGGAGGTCTCTCATCGTTCATTCAGCAGGCATGGTATACGCAACGCATACAGAGTCTCACGACGGATCAGTCTGGATGAATTGGCTAATCCGGAACACCTTTCATTTTACATATCCGCGTCGCACACCGGTGATCTGTAATAGCGACAGACAGTGCGCCCCTTTGTACAAGTCTACATAGCTATTATAATAGTTCTCCGCTACTGTCAGCCTGCAAGGAGTTCCCGGTTTACTGAATGGATATGATTAGCCATCGGTAGGAGGGAAAATACTGTATAAGATTACCGTAAAGAGATGTTTAAATCCAAGCCCTGTGCCCGCAACGTTCATGCGAATGATATCGATATGGTTGATGTGCGCATCAGGCGTAGGCACGTTTAAAATGGAAGGACTTCAAGTAGCGCGCCTTTTGAATCTGGTTCTCAGTACACTCGTCAGACCATGAAAGTTGAAGGCTCCTGGTGGGATTCAAGTCAGAAATAGCGATGGATATCTTCTCCACGACGGGGAGAAAGCGCTGAGATGGATAGGAGCGCTAGAAATGTATCCATAAAGACGGTTTGGAACGATATAGCTTCGGCTGTAAGTTCCACCAAAGAGGGCATGGTGCGGAGCACGTTGTTCAAGCCATAATAGTCGCGTCCGAGGTGATTCGAAATTTGACCAAGTGGACACATTTCTCTGAACGATCAAAGAGGTCGCGCAGTGACATCGTCGTATCCGGATTGATCCACGCCTACTAGTTCGAGTTCACGGATGACTGGTAGGGTGAGATGCTGAATCAAGGTCACCTCCGAGACCAGTCGATGCAGGCATGGAAACATAACGAACTCCAGATACCGGGGTTACAGCGGCAGTATCGAGTACTGTAGTACCTGGAGATCGGGACAAGAGCGTAGCAAGTCAATGATCTCATCCAGACCTCTTCGCTGCATCAGCGAAAAATCGCTCGCTCAACTGGTTATGGGAAGGTTATTGAGCGGTGCACCGCTGCCAGACCATGTAACACGAGCTTTGAGCTTAGGCAGATCTCAGGCTTCGGCCATTCGTAATATTCTCCTTGGTTAAGAATCATGCGGAGAGCTTCTGAGTTCTGAAGGTGCCAAAATGTATTGACAAATGTTTGGCATTTTGAGCCGGAAGGTTGAATTCCTGGAGCGCGGGATGTCGTGAGACTCGGAAAGAACGGATAATAAGGCGTTCGTGGTAACGGATCCGGCAGAACTTGTAGTGGATTTAGTGTGTCAGCGAAGACGCGTAACGGGAGAGGTCGCGACAGAGCTAAGATACATTCGAAGACGGAACGTGCAATATATGGACTGTTAACGAGTCTCTGAGGACCCATGGTGTCGATCTGAATGATGACCAGATTCGGGGTAGACAAAACGACGTTCCTCCACCGCCGACACACTTTGCCCAAAGCACCCATGGACCTCGTAATTACTTGATAGCGCGTCAAACGACTCTCCCGACCACAAAACGAAATATGACCTGAAGGATCTCCGTGGGTATACGCCGAACAGGCGCAAGGATACGTGTATACGCCTTCCGTCATCAATAGCCCTCTGTTTGTCGGTGTCGAGTTTAGCGATTGCCGCGATGGAACAGATTGACAACATCCCGGATCCCATCCGGATCCATCCCGAGAGGCGAATAGCCTCCTGTGCTTTTCATGCGCAGGGAAAGCTGTCGGTTTAGAAGAATGGCTTCGAGAGTCTCGCGCTCGGATGGACATTCATTGATAACAAAAGGTGCTTTAGGGATGGGTATTGAATATCATAGTCTGGAAAAGCTGCGGAACACCCATTGAGATGACTTTGACAAGACAGCATTCACACCACCGGCTATACACTACCCTTCTATCATGTCCGAAACACTGTTTAACAGTTGATCCATGACCTGGAATGCCATCATACACAGGTACGGTCATATGCGGGGAACTCACCTGTGACTATCCAATGCTCAGAATCAAGGGTGATACGAAGCGCCCGGGCTACAATGTCTACCCAACGACCATATCGTGATGAGGAGCGCTATAGTTTTACTGTATAAAAAGACAAATGATGACGGTCAACAGGCAAGATCCAAGATTTTCCCACGCATCTCCTTTTTGCCTCTTGCGCTCATCCACAACGGGAAGAAGGAAAGCAACGCGACATACAATCTCTCCATCAAGTTGGTCGCTTTTGACGTTGCGCGCGTCGCCGAGGAAATCAGTTACAGTTCAACAGCTGAGATGATCTGTTGCTGATGCGTGGATCCCCATTACTTGGCCACGTTAGGCTTATACAGAACCCCATACTTTGCCTGTGCACCTTGGCGTTTGTGGGCTAATTCCTCTTCTGGAGAAAAACTCGACGCCACGACGATACCTGTTCAAGCAGAACTATTCCGTAAACGTTCTCGCATAGCCTGGAAGATAAAGCGCCTCACTAGAAAGGGTACACATCACCAACGTTTCTCCTTGATACGGGTGACGCTAGTACTCCGGTGATCTATGATGGTCTCCGACCTACACGCCGTCGCTCTCGTCTTTCCTCTTATACCACATCACGGACGAAGAATGCAACATCTCCCATGCCGTGTTTCGGGGCCTGGTAGCCACTCATGTCGAATGCTGGTGTCGTTCTCAGGTTGATGACGATGCGCTCCAATACTCTGGCCCTTGGACCAACGACGCGCAGCCGCAGTTCTTTGGAGGAAGTTCGCAAGTGGGCTCAGGTGCACAGTGGTACCAATCTCTGAACTGGATGACGGGGCGCATACTATTACAGTCAGCGACCTAGAGCAAGTTGGGATCGACTATGCTCTTTGTGACTACGACGAGTCCTCAAGATCGCTCCAGCTGTTGTCGTCGACGACTCGGATTCGTCGATAATGTAATAGCGGATCTGGAGCACAGTGCGGCTCTGCATAGTAACACGTCGCAGGTCCTACCTTCGTCCTCTTTCGGGGCTGGCGCATGACGGGCGCATTGGGAACAGTTTATTTAGCTTTCCGTTCCATGGTATGTGCTCGTTGCATTCCAGCTTGCTCATCTAACCCGGCTTTAGGCGCAGAAGTAACCATATCTCGTATTACGGAGATCTGTAGTTGGCAACCTCCGCGCTACGATTGACGTGGATGGTCAGATACTCGACCGCATATCGATCTGGACGGCTGCAACTGGCGATGATCGACCTTAACTATCCCGTCTTCACCTCCCGAGGCCTTTCTTCCAATATGGTTTAGAGATTCTTCTTGCTTATCTAAATCTTTTTAAAGATGGATCTGTTTTAAAAAATCTGGTGCTGATAATATTTGAGTATATACCATAAAAGGTTATAAAAAAATAAATAAGTCAGTAATACCTTTTTTAGAGCAGTATGTACAACCTCTTAGTTGTAAAAAATCAGAATTTGAAATATTTAAACAAATATGTCTAATGTCTGAATTAGAGGACAAAAAATCTAAAGAAAGTTTAATTGAAATGGTAACATTATCTTATAAATTTAAAGGTAAAGGGAATAACAGAAAAAGCGAAAACTAGAAGAAGTTTTTGAAATTATTAATAATAAGGATAATTATTTTAAAAATAAGTAGGTATTAATTTCTCAGAGACTACACGATAAAAGTTTTCAGGAATTAATTAAAATAAAAATCTATGATATAGTCCGAGGTTTATTGCAACAAATCTTGCCTAAGGTAGCAAAATCAGTTGGCCATTAAATGTGGTCCGGTATCAATAATCTTAACGATGGCCTCACTGTCTCTACAACTTGCTCAGTGAAATAGACTACCCAGGAAGATGGTAAGGTTATCTTCAGGGGATGGGAAATGAAAAAAATAAAAATCTATCTATATTAAAGTATATTCCTCCCGCAGAAAGGGAATCCTATTAACAGTTCACTTTCAAATTATATTAGTCAGAAAGCGATGTTACATGTTCAAAGTTTACAATCATCTAAGACTAACTATAATTATTCTGAAAATAAATCTATAATCGTTTGAGGTACAAATTTAGAATCTACAGTAGGTTATAAAATATCACCTAAGAACAAACTTTTAAGAACCATGTTTGAAATCCTTCTTATCATAAAAGTGTATTAGTAGGTTTAATTTTTTCAGATGCTGGTTTTATCACAGTATCAAAATCTAATCAAAGTAGTAACACTAACTATGGTATACAATTAGTGTTACAATTAATAGTTTTAATTATTTTTTGAAATCTTTATACTATTTTATCTCCTTTTTGTTCTAAATTACCTAGATTAATTAAACATACTCGAAATAGTATTTCTAATTATAGTATATATTTAACTACTAGAATGTTACCTTGTTTTACTAATCTACGTTATTTTTTTTATAATGGAAATAGTAATACAAAAGAAGTTCCGGCTGAAATATATTATTTATTAGATCCTATAGCATTAGCACATTGAATAGCTGGTGATGGAAAAGCAACTAAAAGTGGTCTTACTTTATGTACAGATTCTTTTTCAGCTGAAAGTATAAAACATCTAATAATAGTATTAACAAACCGTTATAATTTAATTTGTTCTGTTCATACCCATGATAAAAAAAAACAACATTATAGAATATATATATCAGAAAAATCTATGGTAACATTAAGAGAAATTGTTAAACCACACTTACATCCTTCTTTTTATTATAAAGTAAAATTATAAATAAAGTATAACCCCCGAATTTAAGGAAGGACAAAAATATAGATAAATATAATAATTGCGACTAGATAAATTTATAATAACAATGTGGTGAAAAACCACCTTATAATCCATTATTTGAGCTCAAACAGCATGCGTTAGAAGTAATTTTAAAGCATGAAGCCTGTTTATTAATAATTATAATTTATTTATTAGAGCTAGATATCTAAGGATAATGTAATGTGAACTCATGTCTAAGCTAAAATTGTTTGTAGAAAGACCTTCCCGTGTTTTTCTTAATGGATCTAAACACAATTTTAGTATAATGGGATCCTAATGATATCATTAAAGTGTTATTATAGAAACTAGGTAAACCCAATAATGACCAATTGATTTTCTCAAATTTATTGGAGGTTCTTTCTGTGAAGAAGAATAACCGTTAGTGGGTAGAGGAAATTCAAAAAAGCTAAAGCCTTATTGTAATAATAAGGATAGGTGTGGGATCAACCCTTAATCACTAATCTGAAAAGATGCAGACTTTGAATTGGTGTTAAACTAGTGTTAAAACTGATAAATAATTATTAGATTTAATTAGTTTAATGCTTGAGCTGTATGCGATGAAAGTCGCACGTACAGTTCTTAGAGGATGTTATGTTAGTAATACGTAACGTGGCCTCAACAGACCCTATGCAGCTTCTACTGTAGTTAGTTAATCACGTGGTATCTAGAACAGTCTTAACTAATAGGGAATTGTCGATAGACTTTCTTGGAAACCTTAAAGTGTGGAGACTGGGTGCCTGTTTAACCTTATTTGATTTACAAATTAGTTTTTGTATATAAATACAAAGGGGGATAATTGACTAATTGGCAGTTTGACTGGGGCGGTCGTCTTTAATAGAGTAGCAAAGTACAATCCAAATTGTTTCAATATTAAATTAGATTATATCAATTTCTTTTTTTGGGATATTAATCTTTTTAATAAAAAAAAAAAATAAATATTTTCCTACGTCCATTTTTAATAACCCACTACATTAATAATCATAACCCGAAATCCATACATCCACCGAAACCTTCCGGTCCCTTTATAAGCCCCTAGAAGGGGTCATGTAGGTGGACAATATAAATAACTTTATGGTATAGGGGTAGGGAGGTTAACAATGGTATTTTCAAAAAAAAAATCCACAACCAAAAACAAAACCGCACAGAAAAGATCATGTTATTAACCTCAATAAAATAAAGATATATAAATAATAATAAAAGGTATGGCTAGATAGTTGTATGGAGAACAACTCAACCAATGAAGGGTTGCGCATAGTTTAATGGCGGTAAGCATGCTTAACTGAAAGACCTATAAGTCGCACAGATACGTAAGTAGGGCATAGTGACCCCTCGCTATAGTATGGAATAGACGGGGATCAATAAATAAAAGTTACGCTAGGGATAAAAAAGTTGTCCTCCTTTATGTAAGTAAAAGGTCAGAAACTGGGTAAATTGCAAGGATATCTTATTTAATTTTTAAAAAAGACAATTTGCAGCGAAGCTTAATCAAACTTAATAAAATTTTTTTAGATTAAGAACGTTCAACGACTAGAAAGTGAGTAATGTTAACAATAATCTTTCCACGAACACCCAGCGTCTTTATTTAACCCTTCGGTCCTGGACAAAAGTTCTGATCAAGAAGAAATCAAAAAATATTTGTAATGGTAAAAACCTTCTAAGTATTTAGTTTATCTTTTTTTCATTATTAAGTATGTACGTACAAAAAGAACTTTAGAATAGTAAAATTAAATTTACTTAAAATTAAAGTATAAATAAGTTATTATTAAATAGATTTAGCTCCAACTTTAATTAAACCTGAACAAGTTTTCTGTAAGTCTCTATATACTCCAGTTTCCCCACGTAAAACTGGAATATTCCAGTCCGTAAGGACTGGTTTAAATGCTAACATTAAAAAATAAAAATTAATTAATAATTAATACAAATATACTAATGAAAAATATAATAAATAAAAATGAAATTATTGGGCTAGGACCTAATAGCAAAAAAGTAAAGGAATATAAAAAAGCTTAATAGAGTTGACTTTAGCTCAACGAGAAGCTTCTATCGGATTAATGCTTGGAGATGCTAGTTTGCAATCTCAAAATAAAGGTAAAACATATAGAATTAAATTTGAATGAGGCGATAAAAATAAGATATACGCTTTTTCAATATATGAACTATTTAATGATTGAGTTTTATCTCAGCCTCATAAAAAGGAAAGACTAAGCCCTAAGGGTAACCTTGTTGTAAATTGAGGCTTTCAAACCCTTAGTCATGAAGCTTTTAACTTTTTAGCTGATATCTTTTTATTAAAAGATAAAGAAGGTAAAAAAAAAAGTATAAGTAAAAACCTAATACTTGACCATTTAACTCCGAGAGGTTTAGCCTATTGATGAATGGATGATGGAGGTAAATGAGATTACAATAAAAACTCTAAAAATAGAAGTGTAGTTTTAAATACTCAAAGTTTTACAGATCTTGAAGTAGAAACTATGTCTTTACAATTAAGTAACAAGTTTAATTTACTGTGTGAAGTACGTTCTAATAAAAATAAAAAAATAATTCTTATAAAAAGCGAAAGTTATCAAACTTTTTATAGCTTAATAAACCCTTATTTAGTTAACGATATGCGATATAAATTACCATTTGATTTCAGTCTGGCAGATCACTCCCTCATTAATAAATAAAAATTAGTAACTTAAAAGGGGAGCTGTTGGAAGGTAAAAACCTAGTGAAAATTTAAATTTAACATTAGGATGCTAAAAAAAAATAAAGACGATGACATAGTCTGAACTTATCTGTGAAGGTAAGAAGTAATAATTAAAAAAAATTACGGTAACATCATTGAACAGGCTGATCACCGACGAGAGTTCACATTGTCTCGGTGGTTTGGCACCTTTAAGATGGATTACCTTTTAAAAACATATTAACTACATATTAAATACATAAAACAAGCTTTTAACAACTACATATTACTTTAACTTTAATAAGTATTTAGGGGATTTTTATTACAGTTTACTAGCTTTCAAATATTATTTGTTATATTATAATTAAATTAATATAAATTAACCATAATGTGAAAATGTATATCTTTTTTTTAATATTTACGGTTTTGTAATAATAATTACTATTTTTAATTTATTATTTGGATGCGCAAAGCGCACTGCCGTACTTAAAAAATTTTTAATTTTAATTTTAAAATTAAAAATTTTTTTTTACCACGTAACGCCCACCCCCTCAAATAAAATCTTTGAGGGTAATTTAATTTTAATTAAGAGCCGGGAAGGATAATCTTTAAAAAAAAATTAGTTCAATATTGTGACTTGTACCCAGCAAAAATACCTTGGAGGATAGTTAAGTTTAAAAAAAAAATATTTAAACCAAAGAAAGATAGCATAAGTAAAGATTTGTCCAGTAACTTTAGGGTTTCTAGCTGAGGCACCAATTAATGAAGCAAAGATTAAACCAATACCAACTTCTGCTCCAATTAAACCTGAACAAGCTATACCTGTACCTATATATTTTTTAATGCTAACATTAAAAATTAAAATTATTTTTTAATTAAAAATTAAATTAATGACAAAAAATAAAATAAATAAATATACATATACTCGGTTATTTAAATTAAGCGATTTCAACAGGTACAGTTCTAGTTCATATACTCTACTTAAAAAAAATAAAATTTTTGCTATACAAGACATATTAATTGGATTAATTTTGGGTGATGCCCATATTAAAAAATCAAATAAAAGTAGTACTTTAAGATTTGAACAGTCAAATAAACATAAAGATTATATACACTTTATTCACAATATTTTTAAAATTGAAGGTTTAAATTTAAGTAAAATAACTGAAAGATCTTGAATCGATCCTAGATTTGTAAAAAGATATGAATCTTTATCTTTTTATATTAAACCTACGGTGGATTTAATGCACTTAGCAAATATATTTTTAGATGTTAATGGTAATAAAAAGATACCATCTTTTTTAAAAGATCTAATAACTGCAAGAAGTTTAGCCTTTTGAATTTTTATTTTATCTAAAAATCCAAAAAAGGAGAAGGTTTATAGTACAAATCCGCTAACTGTAAAAAAAAAAAACTGAGTCACATAAAAGCTAGAGAAGAAAGACTTAGAATAACTGAATGACAAAAAGAACATGGAAAAGGTAGTTATCCACCAAAGGTTGAAAGAGTTTTCAGTACAAATCCTAGAGCAATAGCAGCTAGACTAAAAAGATCTCAAATCGGTCACCCTAAACATTTTTCTACTAGCTCCGCTAGGGAAGGGTTATTTAAAAATATATTTTTAATAAAACAAAAGAAAATTTTAGTGAAGCAACAGGAGTTTTAAAAATAAAAAAAACAAAATAGAACAAAAACAAGAACAGAGAACAAGGACAAGGACAAGTTATTAATACTGATTTTTCTTCTAATTCAGAACTTAATAACAGAAATTTACAGGATAACAGAGTCCCTTCAACTACTCCAGAGTCTAGCCCTCCCCTAAATACGGGGGAGGGAGGGACAAATATTAGATCTAAGTCAGAAGAAGCAGTTAATATTGAACAAGAAACAGTAATCACTGAACAATTACCACAAAATGAAGAAAATATTAGTCTTTGGGATGCTCATACTGAAATCTTGAATGTAATTAATCAGCTTATTACAACTAAAAATGAAAATGAGTATTTCGAAAGCTTAGCTGCTTTTCATGAGGCTTTTCAGACAGCACCTGCTGAAACTTTGGATTGAGTGTTTAAGTCAGTTAAAACAAATTTTGGAGATAAAGCTGAATCCCATTTTGAAAATTTATCACTTTTAATTAGTAGTCATTTAGAGAATATTAAAAAAAAAGATCTTTCAGAGACAGAGAAAATTCAAGATACTTTAAATTTTTTAAATAATTGAAGGTCATTAAAAATTGATTTGGAGAAAGATTTACCCGATATAAACTTTTCTGATTCCTCTAATCTTCCCTATGATGTAGAAATCCCAGCAGAAAACTCTAACAGCGATGTCTCTAATAATCAACAAACAGCTTCTTCACCTATTCTCACAGAAGTTAATAAGGTCAATCCTAATTTTGGAGGAGGTGCTGCTAGTCCTAATATAATAGAGACGGGTGATCCTGAAATTGAAGAAGGGGAAGCTAGTCCTGATTTTCCCGCTCTTCCTACAGCGGATGAGCAATCTAGCTCACAGGATCAAGATTATGTTAGACAACCTAATGTACAATCTAGCTCACAGGATCAAGAGAATGTTAGACAACCTAGGTTCTGGAGATTGCGGGAAAGATGAGGAAAATTTAATCTAAAAGGTATTTTTCATAAAAAAAATAAGGATTCAAGAGATAAGGATGATGGTAATGATTATGATGGAGGAAATAATAATGATTCTGATGGAAACGGTGATGATGGTTTAGATTAATCCTTTCCTTGGGATTAAGGGAAGGAAACCAACCTCCCTTTTTACCCCTATTTAATATAGATTAAAATTTATTAAATCAGGGTTCCTCTTAATCTTAATATTTTTTTGCTGTTACTTTAAAAAAAGAAAATAAATTAATTATCCCCCCCCCCGCCGTACAAACTTATAAACCCACCCATCAAATAAATGGGACTGCGTCGTATTTAACGCCGGCACTCTCCCTCCCCGGCCACGGCAACGGCAACTCCCCTTAACAATCCCCGCCCCCTCAATACAGCCACCCCAGATCAGGCGTTGTTAATGTTAATAGCCCCTACTTCAAGGGGGGGCCTTGGCACGAGGTGCCTTACTTTTTTTTCAATTGATTCATCAATTGAAAAAAAAGTTAGGGTTAAAAATTAAAGACTAAAGCCCTGATCCTATGATCAAATACAAATTATATAGTTTTTAAACCCTTTTTTTATTATGGTTTTATTCTTAAATAAGATTTAGACAATTGTAATTGTAATTGTAATTGTAATTGTAATTGTAAACCGTTATAATAATTTAAAATACTTTATTTTAATTGTAATTATTGGTTGATATATTTTTAACAAAAAGTAAAAGTTAATAAAGACATCGGGGAATTTTAATAGTAATATTAAATTAGCAGTTGTGAATATGCTGGAATACCCTTATAGTTTTCAATACTAATTACTATATTAGTAAAAATTTTAAAAATTGGGCAATCAGCAAGGATTATATTTAATAGTTTACTTATTAAAAATATATTAATCCTTCAACGATCATCAAACAACAACCAGATTAATATCAATCTACTCTTGATACTGGTTTAAAATATGATCTACTCCTTAGCGAAAGTTAAGGTATTAGTATAATTAAAAATACTAATAAATAATGCGATGTCGACTCATCCTATCCTCCGGGGGCAGAAGCTTGGAAGGGTTCGGCTGTTCGCCGATTAAAAGGGTACGCGAGTTGGGTTTAGTATTAAGCCCCTTAATAAAAAAAAATAATTATCATAACGCTATCTCACAACACGTTACGTCACAAATATATTTTTTATTTTTATTTAGAAAATTGGGTAAATTGCAAGAACAACTTATATTATCTAATAAATAAGTCTATTTGCAGCGAAGATTACTTTGACAATGTAATAAAAAATAAAGTAATAACGTTCAACGACTAGATGGTGAGAATTTGTCACAATAATCCATCCACGAAAACCCAACATAGAAATATTATAAAGGATATAAAATTATCTCCTTTTTTATCTATTTTTATGATGACATAGTCTAAACAATAGTGTGAACTATTGAAGAATAGATTAAATATCTATTCGGTATATATATATGTTAATACGACGTATGAACAAGAAAAATAAAAAGTTTATAATAAATAGTAGTTTAAGCTCAGACAAATTGGCAGTATATAAAAAAAATTGTTTAATTTTACCCTTCGGTCCCGACACGAGGTCGGGGACTAATAAAAATTTTTATATTGAACTCTCGTTCAATATATCTTAAGCAAAGCTTAAGAAGATTAGATCCTAAGATCTAATCCAAAATTTTTATAAGGGTCGAGGGACCAGATTATTTAAATGAAGCCTTAATTGGTATAATCTTAGGGGATGGGCACTTATACAAAAGTAGTCCTACTTCAAATACTAGATTAGAATGTTCATTTAAAGGAGATTACTTACCTTACTCCCTATATATTTATGCTTTGTTTATTCATTATATTGGAAGTAAACCTAATGTTTTAAATACTAAACTTAAAACTAGTACAGGAGAAAAATTTTATAGTTCTATTAGATTAAAAACATTATCTTTATCAGTTTTTAATTATTATCATAGCTTATTTTACTACTGAGAGTTAAATAAAAATAAATGAATTAAAAAAGTTCCAGATAATATTTGTGATTTAATGAGTTCAGTAGTTTTAACCTTCTTATTAATGGGTGATGGTAATTTTGATAAAAACCGAAATAGAATAAGAATTTATACTAATAGTTTCACTTATTCTGAAACATTATTATTATCTAAGGCTATTAAAGATAAATTAAATATACATTCTTCAGTCTTACATGATAGAAATAATCAATATATAATTACAATTGGAGCTAAGGAAATACCTTTGTTACGAAAAGTAGTCTTAGATCATTTTCATCCTTCTATGTTATATAGAATTGGATTACCGAATAGTCAAATTTAAATAAAAAGTAAAAAGACAATTAAAATTTAGCCCCCCCCCGTAATCAATACAGCCTGCTGCAGAACCCATCCAAAAATAGTCTAACGCCGCACAACCATAAATGGGCGTTAGCCGCAGGCTTACGCAGAAGGGGGTGCTAACTAATGTGGTCTGCTAATTTAAACTATAAAAACTAAAATTTTCATTTATAATACAAAAAAAAATACAAGTTGACTCGCGTCGTATTTTTAAAAATTAAGAAAACTTTGTGTCTGGAAAGATAAAATAGCTAAATTGGTACTATCTTAGTAAAAATCCAATATTATTAGCTTTTTTTATATATATAAAATAAAAAAATTTATTTACCAGCAGGAATATTTGTAGTATTCTTCAGAGACTATACGTTTTCATCCTACCCAATTTTAATTCACGTGAGGGTTAATCCGCCACAAAAACAATAGTAGTATTGTGATGTTGACGTTCATGTAATAAAGGATAAGAAATAGTCCGCAATAAAGCTATTTAATATTGCATTTATCAGTGTTTTATACACATAAACAATATTTATAGTGACAAATGTAGAGTCAGTATGGTGCTGCGTGAAGTAGGATCTCACAATTGTGCCTAAAACTATCAAACTCCGGGAACGCCCTAAAGCTTTTTATACTAAACTATATATGAAAATATATAAGTGGCTGAACTAATTACTCAGGTATAGTAACAAGTAAAAAGATGCGGGTAACAACCAAAATGGGCTATCGCGGATCTAAGTCAGCATTCTTTGAAAATTTTGCTGTAAAAGAGCAACGAGTAGACGGTAGTTACTTTAGATATAACAAATATTTAAAGTTAAGGTATACTCTAATGGGCTTCGAAAGAAGTTATCAAGTCAGAATCCCTTCTAATCAATTAATAAAACGATTTTTTTCTACCGGTAGCGTAAAACCCTCTCAACTAAAAGCATATCTCGTTACTGGGTTTTGTGATGCTGAATCTAGTTTTCAAGTTTCAGTAACTAGAAATAAAAACTCTAGGTTAGGTTGAATTGTCAGATTATTTTTTACTATTGGTCTTCATTCTCGAGATTTAGCTTTATTATTACAAATAAAAGAATTTTTAGGTTGTGGATACATAGTCCAAAATGACAGCCAAAATGAAGTTAGTTTTAGAGTAACTTCTCTTGAAGATTTAACAAATATAATCATACCTCATTTTTCAAATTATCCACTTTTGACTCAAAAAAAGGCTGATTTTAAATTATTTATACAAGTTATATAGAATTAATGAAAAATAAGGCCCATCTTACCACGGAAGGTTTACAAGAAATAATAAATATAAAATCTACTATGAATTTAGGTCTTTCAGATGAGTTAAAATTTAATTTTATTAATACTGTACCAGTACAAAGACCAACGATTAAAACCAAAAACATACCTGATTTTAATTGAATTTCAGGATTCGTAAGCGGTGAAGGTAATTTTTTTGTTGATATTTTTAAATCTAGTTCAAATAAAATTGGATATCAAGTAAAAT
Organism: Hymenopellis raphanipes; assembly: GCA_036872995.1. Classification (NCBI taxonomy): domain Eukaryota; kingdom Fungi; phylum Basidiomycota; class Agaricomycetes; order Agaricales; family Physalacriaceae; genus Hymenopellis; species Hymenopellis raphanipes. Next base: position 20,380 of record JAYMDG010000034.1, read on the forward strand.
TAAGATTTAGTGTAACTCAACACAGTAGAGACAAGGAATTATTAGAATTAATCGCTTTAAATCTGGATGCTGGGATTGTAAATATTCACAGTGAAAATGCTTTAGTTTTCAAAATTACTAAACTTGTAGATCTAACTACAAAAATTATTCCATTGTTCCAGCAAAATTCAATTCTAGGTGTAAAACAGCTAGATTTTTTAGACTTTTGTGAAGTAGCAAAACTAATGAGTGAAGGAAAACATCTTACTAATGAAGGTTTGGATTTAATAAGAACAATTAAAAATAGAATGAATACGAAAAGAAAAATAGATTAATTATTAATGGTTAGATAAATCTGATCGCCATGCCCTATCTTCTGAAGAGAAATTTAGTAAAAAGAGGCAGACCTTCTAGTACGAAAGGATCAATAGGCTGTGTTTCTCTAGTGTACCAATTGTTAATATTTTTTATATATTAGCATAGTTGGGTAGCCACAAACATTATAGATAAATGCTGAAAGTATATCAAGCAAGAATCTAACCTCTAGATACTACCAACGAATTTTTTAATTTAAATATCAACTCATTTACTATCTTCTATATTATCCCCCCCCATTATACCCTAATCCCTTAAATGGGGAAATAGAAGCCTGGCAGAATTTTTAATACTCTTCCTAAGTATTAAAATTATAATTTATTTATATTCATAGCTTCAAATTTACATCATATTAGGACCTCTCTTTAACGGTAGTCTAATATTAAAAATGAAGTGATGTAACCTAACCTTTAACACCCTTTTTAACGTGTTTCTTCATTCAATTTCCTCCGGTGCCAAAAAAAACAGCAACCTACCTAAAGAAGATAAACAAACGTCCACATATCTCTCCACCAATACTATATATATTTATTACCACTCCATCATAAGTGGAAGAAGACCCTTAGATTAAATATCATACCTAATGTTATTTAATTTAATATTCTCCTTTTTTAGTATATTTTCGTAAATTTGTTAATTAATTAGGGTAAAAAAGAAAAAATAGAATTTAAATACATTTAAATTCTATTTTTTCGTGGTAGGGTTAATTAGGGGTTGGAGAATTATAAATACTAAATAAAAAAAACTAATTTATTTTTAGTTAGTATGTCTGCTTCTAGGTTTTAATTTTAAGGGTTAGTACTTGCCTTCAATACTAATCTTATAATTAAAGGAGTTATGAGAATAACATAATTATATTATAAAAACATAATTTAAATTAAAAAATTTATTTTATTTAGTTTGATTATCCTCTTTATGTTAAGGTGGTCTCTTGTTAGTATCATTTACTCTTATTTACAAATATAGGAGTACTACGTAAACATCACTGTTAACGCGCGACTTACATATCCCATGCACTAAAAAAAATACATGGTCTCCAAATACGCCACTAGATCAGCCAGCCGTCGTTGCCGGCACGCAGGGATAAAAAAAGGCAACTCAAAGAATACGACTTGAAAGTCCACCCCAGATAAAAAAAGGGGCTTTGACGTACGCAGGGCTGGTTTGTGAGAGAAATTTAAAACATAAAAAAATCTAAGGAAAATTTAAGGATTAAAAACCAATTAAACTAATTATTATATTAATATTATTTAAATTAAAACATATTTAAAATTAAAAGTTTAAATTCGTAATTAAGAAATAGAACATTTCTAGATAGGCTGCAAATGTAAATGCCTTAAGGTGTGATTGTAAAAATTTAAATTAAAATTTTAATTTTTTTTTAAGTTTAGCAGTACTAATTTATAAATACATGTGATGTTAAAGATTGTTATTATTATTATTATATAATTTAAAATTTTTTTTATATACGGACCTCCTAATAAAATTTTACCGTTAAATATCTAACAGTAAAAATTTTTTTTTTTAAGTAGTACGGCACCCTTATCCCGTACTCCCCTACTACGTGGCGAATTTCTTTCAAGTATTCAATAAAAAATCAATCCACAAATTACGGCAGCGCGGCCCTAATAACTTTACGTGGACTTTCAAGTATTATTCGCACAAAATTTATCAGTTTTTCGCTAAAATTTATAAGTACGGCACATTAAAAATAAAAAAAAAATTTTTTTTAATTTGGACAAATGGAGGGCTTATAAGTCCGGAAGGGCCCGTACTACTTCCGTTGCAAAAAAAAAAATTTTTGTAATTTTATACGTTGTTAAAATTACAAATTTTTTTAATACTTGAAAGCCCACGTAGCCGGATCCAAATAATCAAATTTGTTAAATATGCCACGTCTACTTACCGTAAAATAGCCTTACTTCTTCTTCATAAACAAAATTATGAAGGTGCAAGCGTTAAACAAAAATAGAATAAAAATTTTAATTTTTATACGTTGACTAAAACAAAAATAGAATAAAAATTTTTATACGTTGACTATTTTTGGGTGTGGATTTTTTATAAACTGCTTCTGCTTATAAAAAAAATTTTATTAGGCAACTGCCCTTTATAATTCGGTGCCCCCCTAAAGGAGGTACAAAAAGTTAGGGCTAAAAAAATGACGTAGAACTGGAATTAAAATTAAAATTGGAATTAAAATTGAAAGGAGGATTGTTTACTTAAAAATGAATAAATAGGAAAAATAATAAAACGTTTAATTAAATCTTTGATGTGTGGTAGACGACTAATTGGTTGGTTACTCTTTTTGGGTAGGAGCTTGTGCGTGTTCGAATCGCGCCTATCACGTTAACTTTTTTTTCCTGGTTCTATATTTAATTGTAATGGAACCCTCCAATAATTATGGAGGGGTAATTCTACCTTAAAAGTCCGTCGCTCGCAAGAAGAGCACGCAGGCAGGATCATCTTTTGAATACTTGAAAGTACACGTACTCTCTAACTTTGCCGGTAAATTTTATTAGGGGAGGCAGATACGCTTTTATTTTTTATATTATAATTCAAATTAAAAAATTAGGGTCGGTGCTAGTCTAACGCCTTTCGGTACAAATTTTTCGCGAGGCAGCCGTCGCTGCCTCCCCACAAAGAATACTAGCCACCCCTCCCATTTTCCCCCAACATATATGGAAAGGCTAACGCTCCCGTACTTTGTAACGCTCCCTAGGGTCCCGTACTCCCCCCACATAAATGGGTGGAGCTGAACGGGAGGAAAAAAAAAACAAAAAAAAAACAAAAAAACAACAAAAAAATTTTTTTTTTAATATAGCTTAGGCTATATTCTACTTAATGCGAAGCATTAAGAAAATATTTCACGGAAGAAAAGTTTAATATTCAAAATTTTTAATGGGTCGAAGGACAGATAAAAAAATAAAAATATAAAAAAATTTAATTTTTTTTCCTCTTCGGTACTGACGCGAGGTCTCGCTTGTGTCTAAAAAAAATTTTTCGAATAATATTGAACTCTCGTTCAATATATCTTAAGCAAAGCTTAAGAAGATTAGATCCTAAGATCTAATCAAAAATTTTTATTGAAGAAGGGTCGAAGGACAAAAAAAAATGTGGACTAATTTTAATAGGTCTTATGGCTGAGGGGTTTAAGCGAAGTACTGTTAATACTTTTTACAGAGGTTCAAATCCTCTTAAGGCCTGGTATTGTCCCTGTTGTTGCAACCGAACTAAACCCTTTTTTTATCTTAATGCCCTTTTTTTTATTTGGACACAGCTACATCCACTTTAACGTATACTTCCCTATGTAAACTCCCATTTTTATTGAGGGTTTATAAAGAAAAAAAAAATCCACCCCCGCGCGAGCCCAGATCAGGCTAACGCCCTCCCCTACTTCAATGGGGGGGGGACACGTGGACGTAGAAAAAAAAAAATTTTTTTTTTCACCACCCCCCAAACCCCCCAGCAAACTACAACAACATTTCCCTCCTTCCCCCTGCTGCAGCAGCACTGCACCCTGCGTCAGCGCAAAGCAAGGACTCCACCCTACCCTTCTCCCCGAATGGGTGGGCTTCAGCTAACGTACGCAGGGAGGGGAGGCTAAAAATTATAAGGCACCGGCTAGCAGAGAAGAAATTTTTAAATTTTTACTTTGTACGTCCCGTATTAAAAAAAAAAAATCTTTTTAGGGTGGGCATAGGTAACGCTCCCCTTTCGTCAAATACGCCACCCCATTTGCTGCTCCCATTTATGGGTTTGGTAGCCCCCCCCCCCTAAATGGTCCACACCCCCCCACGCTCCCGTACTCCCCACCCCACCCCAAAGGGGAGGGGTGGGGAGGGGTGGGGAGGGGTGGGGCTATTAACATTAACAACGCCTGATCTGGGGTGGCGGGTGGGGGGGTGGGAGGTGAATAAGTTAACGTCCAAATACGCCAATTTTTATAATACCATAAACCCATAACACCCTTGATCGACTCCCAGCAAAATACCCAGCAAAGCAATAAAATAACCCCAGCAAAGCAAGCAAATATACCCAAATTAAAAAAAAAATTTTTATATTTAATTATAAATTATAATTTTAAATTTTTAATTAAAAAGTAGTTTTTATATAAAAGAAGAGCAAAATTTTAAATATAAAAAAAAATTCAAATAAAAAAAAAATGTGTTTGTTTTTAATATAATATTTTAATTTACTCCCCCTTTTAAATACGCCATGGGGCAAATGGGAGGAGGCTAACGCTCCAGTCCCCACCCCTCCCCTAAATGTAACATCAAAAAAAGTTGCCCTCCCCCCCTTTGGGGAGTGGCGGGCGTATTTGTGGGGCTAACGCTCCCGTACGGGCGGGCGTTAGCCTGATCTGGGCTCGCGCGGGGTGGAAGCCTCTCTCTCTAATTTAATTTCGTCCCAATCAGTCAGTCAAATTTTATTTTTTTAGGTTTAAAGTAACCTTAAATCTCCCAAAATTATAAGTATGGCATAAATTTTTGAATACTTGAAAGTCCGTTAGATATCCAGATTTTTGAAAAAAAAAAACAAATCTCACGAACGTGTTGAAATTGGTAAACAATCTTCTCTTAAGCAGAAGTGGAAGTAATTCCTTGGGAGTTCGAGTCTCTTTGTTCGTAATTTTTTTTCAAAGAAAGTTTGGGAGTTTCATTTTGATTATATAATCTTAAATAAATTTATATTATATTTTTAACCCTTGTAATTTTTTAGATCTTTTGCAAAAAATTTATAAGTACGGAACCCTCCCCTAATAAATTTATCTAAAAAATTTATAAGTCCTTAAAAAATTTTTAATTTTATTTTAAAATTAAAAATTTTTTAAGCCGGTGCCACACTCCCCCCGTCAAAACAAAGGGGGGTGCCGTCCGGCACCCTGCTAACGCCCCCTCCCCCCCCCCCCCCACATATGGCCTCAGAATAATGGGCTAACGCCGCAGTCCCATTTATGGGGGGTGCGGCTACTACACCCATAAATGGAAAAGCGCGCAGCGCGCAGCGCGCAGCAGGGGGGTCCCACGTACGCGGAGGAGGCAGGGGTGGGAATAATATAAATATCAAAATATTTAAAAATTATTAATATCTAGGATAAAACTCCTTAAGCGAGATGGTGTAATTGGTAGCACAAGAGACTCATTACCTCTTTGATTGGGTTCAAATCCTAATTTCGCTATTAAAATTTTACATAAATTTTTATTTTTTTAACTTTTTTTTTAATTAGGTTAGTTTACGAAAAAAAAAAAAAAAAAGTACAGCTCCTTTAGTACAGTGGCAGAACAGCTCCCTTTCGAGAAGCAATCACCAGTTCGATTCTGGTAAGGAGCAATTTTATACGATACGTTTATTTCCCCTCTTGGTTACCTACACCGAATACGGGCGGGGGACCCTGCCCCTAACCTTAATTTCCTAACCCCTTAATTTCATAAGCCCCTAATCCCCCCTCAAAAAAAAAAAAAAAAAAAGGGTGGGACCCCTTCTCCCATTTATGGGTGGGCATAGGTAACGCTCCCCACCCCAGATCAGGCGTACGTCATGTTCATAGCCCCACCCGCCCTCCCCTCCCCCTTTGGGGGGAGCGTTAGCCCCACCCCAAAGGGGATGGGTGGCGTATTTTTTTGAGCTATCTAGGGTGGGGAGGGTCGGCAACTAGAGAACGCTAACATAGCATATGGTTTCCCCCCCCCCCTTTGGATTAAAATAAGGGGAGGGGTAAAGGGCACTAAGGCGCTAATACTCTAACGCTGGGTGGGTTTAATTTTTTATTTAAATATTATTTTAATAAGGCCTCGGTTGCTTAGGGGTAAAAGCGTTATATTGAAGCTATAAATATGAAAGTTCAAGTCTTTCCCGGGGCATCGCTTGCTTTTTAAAATTAAAAACAAATTCACAGCCTGCCGAAAGTAGGCAGCCACAAAATAAAAATAATTTTGTACTGCGCCTCCAAATTTAAATTTTCAAAAAATTTTTAAAATAAATTATACGATACGAAACGTGCCCTGTTTAGAAGCCCCCCCCCCAAAAAAAAAAAAAAATAGTTAACGTATAAAAATGCATTTTTATTCTATTTTTGTAAATACGCCACCGCCTGCCTGCCTGGACCTCTCCCCTTATCTCCTAATCCACAAATTTGATAATACTAAAATCCCTTAATCTTCTAATCTCCTAATCTTCTGCGTTAGCGTCGTTGCCGTTTTTAAAAAAAAAAAAATAAAATTTTTTAATATTAGACTAAAGTCCAATATTATCTAGTGGAAAGTGGAAAGATATGCAAATAACTAGAAGATAATAGCCTAAGCTATTCTCAATAAATTTTATTAGTCTACCAACCAAACTATATAGATAAATTTAAATTTAAATTTAAAAAAATAAAGCTATTACAAGAGGGAAAAACTTTACGTGGACTTAAACATGGACGTAGACTTGGACGTGGAAAAATTTTAGCCGTCTTCGCTGCTTTTCTTTGTGCATCTGCTTGATTCCCCCCACCCGTACGGGCATAGGTAACGCAGCCCTAAATAAAAAAAAAAAATAAAAAATAAAAAATAAAAAATAAAAAATAAAAAATAAAAAATAAAAAATAAAAAATAAAAAAAGTTGCCCTCCCTTGTTGGGGGTATATTGGAAAATAAACTGGCTGTATTGAATTGAGAGGAATCCCTAGGGTCCCGTACACCCATAAATGGGTGGAGCTGAACGGGAGGTATTCTAAAATAAAGTCGAAATAGTTTAAATGGTTAAAACAATATCCTTGTAAGATTTAAATAGTGGTTCAAATCCATTTATCGACTATTTAATTTTCATAAATTAAATATAATAGGTTTTATTAAATTAAAAGAAAAGTAATAAAAAAAAAAAAAAATAAAAGAATTAATTTTTTTTTTATAACCACCCCCCAAATAAATGGGAGTAAAAAAAATTCAAACCACAAATAATTTACAATCACAATCCTAAAACTGGCTAGGGTTTAACGGTTAGCCCTACCCCCCCCCTTTTTTTTTCATTGAGATATCTTTTTCCCTAATTTACTCTCCTTAATCTCCTAATCCCTAATCCCCGGATTTATAAAGAAGACCCCGCAAAAAGCCAACCCAAGCAGTGGGGGAGAGACCCTACCCCCTCCCCAGATCAGGCGTCGTATTTAGCGCCCTCCCTTCCATACAGATGCCGGTGCCGTATTTAAAAAATTTTTAACAACGTATAAAAATTAAAATTTTTTTAGGGCTCCCAATTGTACAGGAGTGTAAGCTTTAGAGAAAAACACCATTTTTGGTGATGGTTTATATCAGTTCGAAAAACACATCATTTAATATATTAATGGATCCCCTATTACGTGAGAAAGTTCAGGAGAACATTCTGATTTACTCGACGGTTACCCCCACCCCTCTCAAGAATAGCCACCCCTCAAATACTTGAAAGTCCGAAGGGCTAACGCCTGATCTGGGTGTGTGAGTGGTCCATTGCTCCCCACCCCTTCCATAGGGGAGGGGGCTCGCGATTTATAAGGGGGGAGGAGAAAAAAAAGAATTTTTTTATTTTAAAATAAAATTAAAATAAATTTTTTAAGGACTTATAAATTTTTGAATACTTGAGAAGTCCGTTAGATCTAAAAATTTATTAAGGCGCCGTACTTATATATTTAAAAAATTTTTTTCAGTAAGGTCATCTTAAAATTTTAAATTTTATTAGAGGGTGGAGTGCCGGCTCATAAATGATTCTTTTTTAACCTGAATTAAGCAGGTAAAAAAAATTTTTTTTAACCCCTTTTCCTTTTCTTTTTTTTTTACAAACCTCTTTCGATTTTTTTTTCTTCCTCTTTTCCTGTGCAGTCCTCACTTATAAAGGAATTCACCACATGTAATTTATGTGTGTTTTACCTTTACGTGGCTAAAAAATTAATGGAAACATAACTCAATTGGTTGAGTGTTTCTACTTTTAATGAAAAGGTTTTTGGTTCGAGTCCAAATGTTTTCAATTTTAGGTAATACTACTTTTTAGTAATAAGAACAAGCTAAATTTTTTAATTTAAAAAAAATAAAATAATTTTTTCACCTACTGCCATTCTCCCATCCCCTCTATTTTAGTAATTATTCAACGGACCCCGTACGGGCGTTAGCAGTGGGGCGTCATCCTCCCATTAATTCCTAATTCCATAAACCACTAACCCATATTAAAATAGAGTTTACGCAGCTAGGCTGGTGGAGAAAATTTTTAATTTTAAAATTAAAAATTTTCGCTGCGCAGATATTTTATTAAAAATAAAATTGCTATCCTCATTCGCTGCAGCGCGCTTATATAAATCGCTCGCGCGCTCTGCCCGCTTCCTGCTTTTTTTATCTTAATTTGCACCCTCCCTCTCTTAAAAGGTTTTATACCTAGACTAAAATAATTACTAGTTATTTACAAATCTGAGTTAAGTTTACAGATGGTTTTCTGTAGTAGACCTGCAAAAAGTCTATCAATATTCAAGGGGTTCAATTTTTAATTCTCTAACTGAACCAAAAAAATAAGGTATCTTCATTTACCTGAGTTTACCACATGCAGAAAAGGGTCTATTTTTAAATATTATAGTAAAAATATCTTCAGTGTAAATAATTAATTTTATCTACACTTAAACCAATAACAAATTTCCCTTTAAAAGATTAATTCTTTTTGAGATAGATCTATTTGATCACAACGTAAATATTTATAAAAAATTAATAATGAATCAATTACTTACTAATACTTCTGTTAATAATATTACTCTAAGTGAGGCTCAAATAAGGGGGTCTTAGGATTCGGTTAATACTCTAAAAAGTATCCCTTATAATAATAAATTGGATGATTATAATGACAGTAAAACATTTGAAAATGAAATGATATAAACAATCTAAGAAAACAATTAGCTACTGATAATGCTATCCTGGAAAATAAAATAACTAAAGAGATCTCTAAAAATAATGAATTAATTGAAAATTTTTTAGGTGATAAGTCAATTGTACAGAATCTTAAAGTTACAGATTTAGTAACTAAAATGGGGGGTAGTACAAATGAAAGTTTTTCACAAATAAATAAATTTAAAGAAATCATATAGTTCCTCTGAGAATAAAAAAATATCTCTACTGGAATTAATGGGCATTGAAATTGTGGAGGGTCGTTTTCTTGTAATAGATATGGATAAAACAGGAACTTTTGTTAAAGATGTAATATCAAAATTAGACATAGACTTTAAAGATCTAATAACAAGTAAGGAATTTTTTATCTGGTGTTTTTAGTTTTATTGGTAGTGGATTATTATATGGTAGTTTAGTTAAAGTTATTCTAAAAAGTTTGAATGAGGTTTCTACTATGTCTGTTTTTAAAGAGCTATCTACTGAAGCCCAAAAAAAAAATTATTAATCGATATTCAAAAAAATATAAGGGTATTTAATAAAACGGGGCAGTACTATTAACAATTATTTTAACGGGTATTATATTTTCTATTAACAGTGGCATTAAAATAATAAGTCTGGATCAAAAAATTTTTTCTTTAATTGAAGCAAACAAAGATATTAATAATAATATTTTAGGTATAGGTATATTTAATAAAATACCTAGATGATTAAAAAATATTGTTTTCTATTATTTTGTTGTTGGGGGGTTAAAGGTGTAATTTAGTAGTATATTATTTTATTATAAAATAATTAATGTTATATTTTTAATATTTGTTATATTAATCTTTTGTTATAATTTATATATATTAAATATATTAATAGATAGAGAAAATAAGTGAAAATTATATAAATATATTCCAATAAGTACAATTAAAAAGCATATCGAATATTTAGTAGAAATGAAAAATAAGGATGAAATAAATCTTTATAAACAAATGTATATGACTAATATCTGATATTTAATTATTTTACTGATAGTATATTTTTTTTTTATCTTTGTTTGTTTTTATTTTTATATTTATTAATAATAATTTAATTATCTTTAATTTTGTTGACGTACAGACTTTTTCCACGTAGGGAAAATTTTTCTATCCGTACAATTGGGATTTAAAAAGACTGTTCTTTTATACTCTTACTCCTATTTATATTTCAATTTTGAAAACTTATTGAGAAATATAAAAAATATAAATAAATAAATTAAAAAAAGCCTAAATATTATAAATAAATATCTTTCAAATCTAATTTACATTAAAAAAATATTTTAGAGTCCAATTTGTTAATTTTCTCATATTATAATCTTGTATATTAAACCAATATCCCAAAAATTTTCACGTATAAAAAAAAAATTTTTTGTGTTTATTATCCTCTCCCTAAGAACTTTTTTGAATACGCCGTTATGTCTCTAACAACAAATTATCTAAGTAAATAAACCAAATTTTTAAATTATTTAATGATTAATATTATATTAGTTTAAATATATTTAACACTCCCCAAAGAATGTCATATAACGGTAAGTATGTTGAAATTTTCCACACCACAAACTCAATTGTAGATGTTCAATTCATCTCATTCTAAAAGTTTTTTAAACTCTATCTGTTAGTCCAATTTTTTATTTTTTTAACAACTTTCCTTTTAAATAAACTTTTATCATCTCAATTTAATATAAGAAAATCATTTTATGTAAAATAAAATTTAGCAAAATAAGCCTGACTCTACGTGGACGTGGAATAAACAAGGTTGCGGTTGCGTTTACGTTTACTCCCCCCTCAATACAGCCGCCCCTCAAAGAATACTAGCCACCCCTAAATAAAAAGTTGTTCGCCCCACCCATCCCCTTTGGGGGGTGGGTGGGCTATTAACAACGCAGCCGTCCGGCACCGCCCTCCCACCCCCCCCCTAAAGGAGTGGTGGGGTGTAGGGCTATAAATAACGCAGGGGTGGCGTATTGGGGCGTGATTTCCAGCCCGTACATTTGTAACGGACCCATAACGGCGTATTCAAAAAAAATTATAAGTCCGGCACCGAATTATAAACAACAACCAACAACCCCCCCAAACAACACCCAATTAGTTTTTTTAAGTTTAAAAAATAAAGCTTAAAAAACAACAACCAATAAAAACTTATATAAATCGCTCGCGCGCTCCTGCCCGCTTCCCTGCTTTTTTTTTTTTTTTTTTTAATTTTAATCTGCTCCATCCCTCTCTTAAAAGGTTTTATACCTATAGGTGGGTTGGGTGGTCCCAATTGTACGGACCGGTGCCCCTTAATCAGTTCCCTATAGGGTGGATGGAAGGAAGGCTACTCCCCACCTTCTCCCATTTTTCCATTTGCCCCTTATTGGGGAGGTGCAGCAGTAGGGAGGGGTGGTCGACAACAAAAACCAAAAAAATCCACGTAGTTACTTCCACAAACAAAGCCCTAAACAAAAAAACAGCAACCAATACCAACAAAAAAAGAAACATCATCACCTTCCCCCAATATACCTAATTCCATAATCACTTAATCCCCTCCCTTCCTTCCGATGCCGATGAAAAAGAGGATATACTCCGTACTAAAAAAAAAAGGTTATTAGTCAAAAATAAAATTAAAAATTTATCTTACCCTTTCACCCGTACTTAAAAAATTTATTTTTAATTTTAAAATTAAATTTTTAAGCCGTACGGACTTTTAAGGGTAGGGCAAAATTTTTAAACGGAGAAATTTATCCCCGTACCGTCGTACGGATGGACAAAAATAAAATAATTACTAGTTATTTACAAATCTGAGTTAAGTATACAGATGGTTTTCTGTAGTAGACCTGCAAAGTCTATCAATATTTAAGGTTCAATTCCTTCTTAATTTTTTCCGGTGAAAAAAAAAAATAAGGTATCTTCATTTACCTGAGTTTTACCCATGCAGAAAAGGGTCTATTTTTAAATATTATAGTAAAAAAATATCTTCAGTGTAAATAATTAATTTTATCTACACTTAAACCAATAACAAATCTCCCTTTAAAAGATTAATTCTTTTTGAGATAGATCTATTTGATCACAACGCAACGTAACAAAAATTTTTTTAATGAAATTCATTTTTTTAACCTGGGGCTTTTATTTTTTTTTTTTCTTTGTTTTACTTGTCTTTTTATTTTTTATCATTCGTTTAGGTGTATTTGGATTAAATTTAAGTTTAAGTAGTGAGATAATATCAAAATTGGAAAATTTAAATCCTAATTTAAGAAATCGATTTATACAATCTCCTTTAGAAGATAATCTGACTAATCATATAATAGATGTTTTATCTAATGATTTATTACTTCATTTTATAATATTGTATTTATTAATAATGTTATTAATAATTATTAGTTGTAAATTTATAATTAAAGATAATATAGAATTTACAAAAATACAAAATAATCCCTTAGGTGTTTGAGTTAAATATCTAATAAATAAAATTATTTCTATTTGGAAAGTTAGTAGTAATTTTTGAATATATTTTATATTATTTAATGTTTTAGTTTTTAATTTTGGTTCTATTTATGCTATTTCTAATTTATTAAAATTATTAAAATAATCTATTATTGATAATATTTTATTGATATAATATTTTTATAATGATTAAAACGCGCTATAAAAATACACGTCATTATTAGATAGAATGTTTGGTTTTATTTTACCACGTATTATCAAGCAGGAGAAAATTTTTACTATTTATGGTTATACTATCACTCAGAGCGGTAAAAAGGGTTATGATAAAATTAGATGCTTATTATAATAATATTAATTTAAAAGGTTATATAATTAGGTTTGTTTATTTAGGTTTTTTTTTGGTTATAAATATCCCTATAAGATATTTAAATATCCCTATAAGATATTTAAATATCTCTTATAGAGTACTTATAGATAGAAATAATTTTTAAATTTATTTTTATTTATAGATCCAGTAAATTCCAGAAAATTTTATTGAAGGATATCGGTAATATAATGTTAAAAATGAGTTAAAATATTGTATTACTGTATAGAAGAAATAAATAATATATTGTGTTTACAGTAGATAATATACAAGTTTATAGTAACTATAATGTATATTATATTACACCTCTATGTTTATGTTAAAGGTACATACCAAAAAAAATTAAATAAAGAAAACACAAAAAATGTAAAAAAAAACATGTAAAACAAAAATAATTGAAAAAAGTAATACTACACAACTCGATTTAATTAAAGAGGAGTTAGATATAGAACTTATATTAAAAAAATATGGTAGTTATGAAAATTATTGATCTAATATAACAAATATAAATATTGTTAACGATGAATTTATTAAGGATAAGTATCCTCTTGCGCGTTTGTTAATCCCAATCCCTTTCAAAGATAACAGCAAAAATTTAGGGAATTTTTTATTGAATTACAACCATTTTTAATAACTAAAAAATAACTTTATATAATCCGCGCAGCCTAACGGAGAGATTTTTAAATTATAAAATTTAGCAAATGACTATAAGATGGATCAATTTAATTCGAGTAAATTTCTTAAGGATAATTATAAAATTAATAAAAAAATTATAGATAATGATAATGATTTTTTAAAGATATTTTTAATAAGATTTATAGGGATAATAGAGATTTTTGGATTTTATTTTATATTTTTCAGTTTGTTTTTAGTTTATATTTACCTCTTCTACCCCCCCCATTCCATTTTTTGTTATTTGACATATATCTGCGAGATATCTATGATAATAACTCTCAACTAAACATGATTATTTGAGGGATTGGTGCAACTCTGTTATATTATTCGATTATTATGTTAATTTTATTTAATAATAGATTGTTTTCTAGAATACACATACCCATACATGCTCATAAGTTTATTGCGCAGCCTGCCGGCAGGAGAGAGATTTTTAGCTGTAATACCTATTTTATTTAGTGGGAAAGGTATAGAACAAAATGATGATGTATTTAATTCTTTAAACGAAACAAAAATAATTGGAAAAGATATGGAACAAAATGATGATGTATTTAATTTTTTAAACAAAACAAAACAATACCTCCTGAACTTATGGATAAAGGAACAGATAAAGATGATGTATTTAATTGTTTACACCATATGTATAAAGACAAAACTATTGAAGATAAGGAAAAATTAGTTTCAACTCTAATGAAACATTAACAGAATACTATAAAGAGATTAAATTATTTCATAAGTACTATCATACAGATAATTATATAAATGGTCCTATAACTGATAAGCTTACTTAAAATGTTACAGTTATCTAAATAGGTCAGCAAATCATATGAATCTCCTTAAAAGGAGGAAAATAAAATTGTCGAAACAATAAAAGTAGAAGGTTCAGTTATACGTAAGGGTGATGATTATTCGCTGAACTATCTGATAAAAAAAACGCGCCGGCAACTGAAGAAGAGGTATCCTTTAATTATAATGCTAAGCTAATAAATATACATTTAGAAGCTGATGTTGAAGGCACATTTGCGCAGATTTTATAGAAAGAACTGAAAAAAAGGAAATATTTGATAATATTAAAAGGTTAAAACCCTTGTATAAAGATATCAGAAATTGAGGTAAAAACACTGAAGCTATAGCTTTAGGTGAAAAAAGAGATGCTTCTCTAGAAGGTACAACTACTACAAGTTGTTATAAAAACGAAAGCAAATATTCGCTGGACAGAAAGTAGAAATACAAGAATACTTAGATAAAGTAAAAGATAATCAAAATAAAACAGCAAAAAAAGTATATTAGATTACATAAGCAAAAGAGAAAACAAAAGAATAAAAAAAAATCATAATAGATCAAGATAATTAAAACATAAAAAAATCAATAATAGATAGCATCAAGATAATTCAAACATATAAAATTTACTCCCCCATCATAATTAAGTATAGACAAAGTTGAAGGTATAATATCCACTACCACCCTCTATAAGTGGTGGTAATAAGTATGGCTAAAAAGATTATGCTTAAATTAGAAATTAGAAAATTATTATGAAAGTTAATTGCTGTTATTTTATTATTTAATGAATAAAGTAAAGACTATAAATTACTTCATTCTCAAATTTAGATTAATTAATTTCCCAACTAAAATAAGGTAGTACAGGTATTTGTATTGTCTGATTAATATGTTTAGTAGTTACTTCTGTAATATTCTTCTTTTTTATGAAATATTTTTTTTAACTTCAACTTTGACATTAAAATATTTTTTTTCTGACCTTCAGAGTTTATTTTATCTATTATATAATATTCATTTTCAATTTGGTTTATAAAAGATTCATGTACAAATTTTAAATAATGACTTTTAAAGTACATATCACTAAAACTTTTTTTTAACTAAAAGTTTTATAAAAGCTATAGTATTATAATCACTAGTAAAGCAATCGTGAATAGTATATAAATTAATATTCTTATTTAAATCTAATATATTAATATAATTAATTATAATATGTATGTTTGAAGCATCTAAAGAATGGATAAAGTTACCTTACCTTACCTTACCTTACCTTACCTTACCTTACCTGACCTTACCTTACCTTACCTTACCTTCTCTGACCTTACCTGACCTTACCTTGGGCATAAAACCAGTTTTAATTTTACTATAATCAATAGCTTTAGTAGGAATAATAATACTAACAGGTTTTTTTTCTAAATATAGTATTCTCTACATGGACTTTTTTTTCCGTTAGTAAATTTTCTCTAACTCATTAAACCACTCATTCCACTAGGTGTATTTCAAAAAACATCTTTATTAATCTTAATCATAACCTTTATAATACCGTAAAATAACCTTTTAAGCTATTGTAAGGAGGTATAATATTATAAACATTAATAAATATAAGAACCGCAAAACTCCTCATTTCTGTACTTGTAAAAATAACTTGATGGTCATAATCCTCTTTTAATAAAGTTTTTTAGCTATGTAAATAAAAATATTTTTATTAGGATTTTTTTTTTTGTTTTTTTTTAATTTTAGTTTTCTCAATATGTTCTTGAAGTAATAACCCTTGTTTTGAATAGTTTAAAGCCTTTTTATAAGAAATAAATAAACCTTAAAAATAATAAGGAAAAGAAATTTTATCACTTATACCTTTTTTAGTCACATTATAAGCAATAGTCATAATAGCATGAAAAAAAAAATCTAATGAAAAATAAATTTTTTAAATTAAATCTTTTATATGTAAAATATCAAAAATTAATTCTTGATTCCTCTACGATGAAAAAGATTAAAAAATGGCTGATGATGCCATTATTGCCTCCAAAAATTGCACAGAGAGATGATATAACCATATTTATGTAAGAATTCTAAGGGTTTTGAATACGCCACTCCCCGCCGTACAGCACCGTCCCCCCCCCCCCTCCCCCCAAATACGCAGTTGACCCTCCCCACCCCATCCCGCCCCACCCCGCCCCTGTAAAATAGTTTACAAAGTTATTAAAAACTCATAGTTATTAAAAGAATTGTTCAAAATTAGATGGTGATAAAATAACACAAAAAAAAAATTCTAAAATAAATTGGGACAAATGACGTAAGATGAAAAAAAAAAAGATAACCCTGCCTAGGCTACCGTCGTGGAGAAGTCCGTCCCTTCTTACGGACGGCAAAGCGCTTACGCGCTTACGCTCCCGTCCCCACCCCCTCCCTTTTTTTTTTTTTTTTTTTTTTTTTTTTTTTTTTGTTTTTTTTTTGCGCGGTGGACTTTCAAGTATTCTAAAAAGAAAATAAATGAACATAATTTCTCTATTTGAATAGTTATAATTAAAAATATTATATCAAAATCTATTTATTTTAAAATAAATAGTTAAAATAATCCCAAGAATTCTATTTTGTCTTTACCAACAAATTTAAGTATATAGAGAAAAGTACTGTCAAATTCAACTTTTAGTAGTAGTTGAATGGGAGTTTAATTTTATTTTTAAATATTTTATATTTTTTTTTTAATAATATTAAAGATGAATTAGATAAAATTAAAAATCCAAACTAAGTCTCTTCCGATGCCTCTTTGTGGTTGTGTTTTTTTAGCTACCCCCCACTTTCCTAATCCTGTAAAACAAAAATATAATGAATAAAGAATTCTCTTTTTAGTAACGTAATTTTTTATAAAATTCATTTATTCATTAGAATACTATATTATTTATATCTATAAAATATATTATAATATAAAGTATTAACCCTAAAATTACAACTTTTATATTAAATTTGTTATAATATAAAAATTGTAATTTCAATTTTATTTTTTGTACTTTAATAATAGATATTAAAACTACACTAAAAATAAGAACTTCACAATTAACTTTAATGTTAACATAAAAAATTAGATTTTTTTAACCTTTCATATATTTTCATTTAAGTTATTTTTTATAAGTACTATTGTATATAATATCACTTTTTAAGTTAGCTCTACTTCTTGTGTTTTTGGTTGTAGATTTTTTTCCGTATTACTCCTGTCTCGGTCCATAGCCCCACCCTATCTCCGCAGCAAATATTTACCCTTCGGTAACTAAAAAAAAAATTTTTTTTTTAAATTTTTTTACACGAGGTCATATACACTCGGGTCGAGATACAAAAAAACCTAAATTTACCCGTATCATAATACCCCTAATTCCCTAATACCTTAATTTTATTTACTCCCTAACCCTTTGTGGACTGAAAAACCCTAATTCCATAACCCTTACTCCCCTAATCTTTTAATTTCTTAAGTGGTAATTAATAATATAATAAGTCTTATAGTAAAATAATGATAACAAAAAAATATAAATAAATATAAACAACAAAAAACAAAAAATAAATAAATAAAATAAATTAAATAAAAAAATAATATAATTCAATAAATGAAATGAAAAAAATTTTAAACACAAAAACTTTTTCAGTATCACCCCACCCCACCCCACCCCACCCCACCTTCTCTGGGCTCGCGCCTGATTTGGGGGGCGTATCTCCTATTTATGGGGGGGGGGGGAGCGACAAAAAAAAATTTTCACGTAAAGAAAGATGATTTTTAGAAAAATTTAGAGAAGCTACGGAAGTTAGAGTTATAAATAATATAAAAATACCTAAGTTTTTATTAATTAATTTAATAAAATACAAAAAACAAAATTTTAATTTTAAAGAAGCATTAACCATTATCCCTAAAAATTATTCTTTACTTTTTAGTCTTTTTTATATTTTAACAGGAAGAATTTTTCCATATTCACGTAGAGACAAAAAAAAAGATCAAGATTTGATAAAAAAAAAATTTTTATATTATTTAAATATAAATAAATATTTTACCCCTCAATCTCAATTTGACAACCCCCTTTATGTGCCGATCAGGATGGATAGTGGTGATGTTTTTTACTTCAGTGGCATATTTAAAAACAAAAAAAAAATTGAAAATTTAAAAGTAAAAAAAAAAAATTTTTCTTATATCTTTATTAATAATCTATTTAAAAGTATAAAAAGTGATATCTGATATCTAAAAAGTTTCCAAAAAATACACCGTACCCGATTTCTAATTTCAAAAAATCAACGTGGAAAAGGAAAAAATCCACGTGAAAGGGAAACGGAAAAAAAAATCAACCGCCGTCATTTAATTTACCCTTAAAAGGACGTACACATACAAATAATAGAAGATTTAAATTAAATTTTTTTTTTTCAAAATCTACCGACAAAAATAATCCTCGTACAAATAAAATTAATTTTTTTAAACTTTTTAAGTTTAAATTTTTTAATTCTTATTTTAAACACAAGTCTGCTTTAAAACAAAAATTTTTTTTTGAGTATTTTTATTCCATCCCCCAACCTCCCAGCCGTCCGGCACCCACATATTGGATATTTTTTAGGCTCCCTGATTGATTTAAATTTAAATTTAATTTTCTTGTTAATAAATTTAGTAATAGCTTCTTGTGGTCGTCACATAAAAAAATGACAGCCTCCGGTACGACGCTTACACTCAACGTAAACAAGAAACGTAATAAAATAATCCTCAAAAAATCTAAGTCTAAACATATTAAAAATTTAATATTTTGAATTTATAATAAATTAGAGTTTTTTAACAAATTATTTTTTTATAAAAATAAAAAAAATCCATCTTTCCTCCCATTACACACTAATCCCATAAAAAAAGGTTTTTATACTAACAAAAAATTACAAAATAACATACACAACCAAAAAAAAAATAAACGTTCCTCAAACTTTAATTCTTATTTTTGAATTAAAAAGTGAGAAAATCAAATGTTATCATTTTTTAATAGGAAGAAAAAAAAGGTTTCTATTATTTCAATATCACTACCCAGCCCATTATACCAACCATTAGCTCCCGCTCGGCGGACCCCAGACTTCAAGCGATACCTCGCGTCAGGACATAAGGGTAAAAAAAATAAAAAAAATTTTAATCTTATTACAGATTACGTCTCAGATTCATATCTATACTTAAATAATTATTTTTTACCGTTTTTATTTTTTAATCTATCGGCTACCCCTCCTTTATTTGTATTTAACAAACATGCACATGAGCATGCTCAGGTAACACGTGAACAGATAAATCATTTATCACCTAAAAATAGTTTACTACTACCACGTAAAAATTATATTTTATTATTAAATTTAATTACTAAAATTTTAAAGTTAATTAAAATAAAGAAAAGTGAAACATCTAAACCCTTACCTCCCTTTGTTGAGAAATTAGTATCATCCTTATCCTCTTCCGTGGACGTTCCGTCATTTAATCCTAAAATAGTTAATGAAACTGTTATTGTACGTGGAAAAAATAAAAAATTTAATTTAAATGTAAGTAAAGATATTTTTTGAAAAAATTTTTTTTTCCACGGAGGAACTATATTTAAAAATCATTTATCTAATAAAATAAAATTTGAGGATAAACAAATAGGAAATGCTATTAATTTGACTAATTTAAAAAATTATAATCATGAATTAGTGAAATATAATAAGTTTTTAACTAATATTTTTAAATCTAATTTTCAGACACGATTTAGTCTTAATAAATACGTAAAAATTGTTGATTTTTTAGATGTTATTAATAATAAAACAATGTCTAATAATAAATTTAATATATCTCTTACCGCCGCAGGCGCTCCTCCCATTTCATTTGCCCCCCAACATCTCTTGCGTATTTTAAAGGGGGGTGGAGAAAAAACACGTAAAATAAATACTTCTAAAATTAACATTATTGATACAATTCGGGCTTCTCGTATTAAAATAAAACCATTTTTTTATTCCCAACATAGCTACGCGGAACAAACCCGTCTGGGTAAAGATTTACTTTTTTGTAATTTGATTCCTTTCCCGCCTACGGTCGCTCCACATGGAGAACAACTTATGACAATAAAGTTAGGTCTCAACAAGGATAAAAAAATTAAGTTAGGGGGTAAAATTAAACTTATTATTCCCACTGACAATTCCACTGAGGGTATAAAAAAAACAGAAAAATTTCAAGCAACAAAAACCAATATTTGTTTGGGGGAAATCTTTGTTAATTGGTTTAAAAGTTATATCGATAAAAAAAATTAAAAAATATAAAAATATGAATACGCTTCCACCGTTCCGTAAAAAAAAAAAAATATTATATTATTCCATTCCCGCAACGGTTCACTCCCCTTTACCCATATAGGGGCCCCTTCAAATTTGGGCAACTTTCCACACCCCCCCATCCCTAAATACGCGGGGAGGTTCACTTTCAACTTAGAGAGGGATGATGTATTTCCTCCACTTAATTCGAAAAAAAAATCTTATAAGGTATTTCCTAATAAATTTAAAAAGGGTTCTATACAAAAAATAATTACTGTAATAACATCAAATTTCAAAACCCCACGTTATTTAAAATGAAACTGACAAGAAATCAACAAACCAACATTGTCTTTAAAAGTAGATAAAAATCCACGTAGAAAAAAAGAGATGTTAGATCTTTATTATGAAATCAGAAAGTTTTTGGCTTTAAGGAGAGAAATAATATTAAAATTGATCTTAAATAAAAAAAACCTCGGCTACTTAGAGGATAAGATATTTGAGTACACAAATTTCACGGGTTATTATCTTAATTACTTTCTGAATAAGTCTTTAATAAAAAAACCAAAAAAAAAAAAAGTAAATCCACGTATACTAAAAAATAGGATGCGAATTAAAAAAAAAAAAAAAAAAGAAATAAAAAAAATTTTTAAAGCAATAATATCCCTCAGACCATTCTGAGCCGTAGGTAAATTTTGTAGATTGTTAGAGGTTTGTTATAGTTTAAAGAAATACATAAATTATAAATCAGTAACTTTGGTAAAATTTAATAAAAGGAAGATATTTTTTTTGTATAAATATATTTTAGCTTTTAAATTAGTAAATTTTTTTTTTTCACGGGATAAAAATAGAAAGAATAAAAGTATAATAATTAATAAAAAAAAAGTTGCCTTCACCAAAAACTCAACAATTTATTTAGGAACAAACCTTAAAATTAATAATCCTACGCATAATCAAAATCAAAATAATTATCAAAATAAAAATTTTTTGAATACGCCACGTATCCATTTCCAAAACCAACTTAAAATCCGTACGGAAAAATTTCTACTCCCACTTACACTCCCACAACAACAAACACTGCCAATTACAAAAAGTATTCGCCTACCCGCCGCACCCGACCAGAGCAAACCAAACACCACCAGATTTCAACACCCATCCACTGCCACTTTTTATCCAGCATTAAACCAATTTGTGTACGGAGGAAACACTACCATCTTAAATAAATCATTAGGGCACACAAAAAAATCACCTAATTATGATATTTATAAATGAGTATCTAATTATTTTTTTGTTTCTACAGATTTAGTTAATAACAAACCGAATATAAAGGGGATAATCAGTCAGTATAAGCAAACTTTAATTAAAAAAGGAATTTCCACTCCCACTGATTTTCGCAACTAAGAAGAAGGTTAAATTTTTTTATTTTGTAAAAATAGATAAGGAGATTATTAACAATTTAAAGAGAATTAAAAATCCTAAATTTAAGAAGCTATTGATAGAACAACGAATAGTTAATAAAGAGGATCTTTTTAAAATCAAAAAGGATGAAAATTTTTTAAAAATTGAAAATACTTTTAATTTTATTTTTAATAATAAAGTAATAGATGTAAAAAAACTAAAGTCAACGGGTAATCCAATTACAACTACACTAAGTAAAAAACAAATTTTAAATAGTACACAAATAAATAGTATGTCACATTCACGTAATTCTAATTCTTATTATAAGTTTTTTGATTTGTCTCAACTTAAAAATTTATTAAATTATTTTTATAGACCACGGAAAAATAGTTATATTATTAATAATAATTCTAATCCTGTGTATATGCATACTCTTAAGGGGTTTAATAATTATCTGCTTAAATTTGTCTATAGTTTGAATCAGACAGCAGGAACAATAAAAACTAAAATAAGGGGTAAAACTAAACATACACATAGAAGTCCTTTATCACGTAAATGACTTTGAATTAAATCAGTTAATACTCCTAAAGTTATTAATTATATTAAAAATCTTTACAAAAATAAACATATAGATTTATATAATTATTCTTCAACAAATAATTTTTTCATGCTAGATAGAGTATTTTTTTATTACACACAGAATAATTCAATACAGACAAAAGATATTAATCCCTTGGTTTTATTTAATTCTAAAGTTAAAAATCGGAAAAATAATTTCATTAATAGTTACAAAAACGAAATTGGTAAAAGGTTAACTAATTTAATTAAATTGCCTAAAGTTAAAACATCTAACGGTGAAAGTCCACTGCCACTTACAATTCCACTTTCACACAAATTAACAGAGAATATCAATTTTAAAACTATAATGAATAGTATTATCAAAACTATTAACAATAAATACTTTAATAATTCCTACAACCTTAACATCAACCACCACGTACCACGTAGACTAAACCTGCCAAGAAATAAAAAAACTATTTGTTATTCCCATAATCCTTTAATACCATATAATTATAATTTTTATAATAATAATAATTTTAATAATTTTAATACGGCAATGGAAAAAATAAAACTTAAGAAAAAAAAAATAAATCAACCCCTCACTTCACCTCTCCTTAATAATAATAATAGTATTTTAATTAATCGTATTTTAAAAATTATGAGTACCTATAATTTAGATAGGTTAGGTAAATTTATGGTGTTTAATAGATTTATTGCTTTTAATTTTAATCATAATAGAAATAAATTAATTACAGATATTTATGATATTCTTTTCTTTGCTTTTAAATCTATGTCTTGTTTAATTAGTAAACCTGTTTTTAGTTTTAAAACAGACAAAATTATTATTCATTTATTTTATTTCTTAGTTAGTCCTGTTTTCTTAAAATCTCATAGACGTGTTAATCAATTCAAATTACCCCACCTCAAATATAATAGGGGGAGAAAATAACAATAACCACCCACTCCACGTCAAAAAGTCCCCTAAATTGAAGTACAGTAATAACTTTAAATCTACTTTTAAGCATAAAGTTAGTTCATTCCATAAAAAAAATAAATTGGATTATTTTGTAGATAATAATATAAATAAATTTGACGGTAAAAAAATATTTAAATTTAAATTTAAATTTTATAAAAATAATTCTAAATTTAAATCTATACGGCAAATTTTTAAATCTAATAATAAATTTTTTGAATTAATTAAAAAAAAAATATTTTGTATAATATTGGACGGTAAAATTAATCTACAAAAACAACCATTGCCACAGAGAGGTTATAATAAAGGATATTTTAATCCAAATCCTGCGGCGAAATTTATACACTACAAATCCATCCCACAAAAAAACGTTCGGTATTTTAAAAATAAACTTTTTACCTCACAATCACAAGCACAATCTAAATCAACAGCTTGAACTAGTTTTGTGGCGTATTCAAAAAAAACCGTACGGCAAAAAGGGGTTAAACACCAAATTGTTCATCAGAATTTTTTTAATATTTTGTTTAAAAGTAAACTTCAAAAGGTTCCTTTAACATTTAAAAAACGAAATAGTTGAAATAACTTTAATAAAAAAAAATCATTTTTTAACCATTATAAATACAAACAAAATAAAATTAAATTTTTTTATGAAAATTTAATTAATAAACCTTTAACTCAAATTTATCCAGCTAAATTTAAAGCTTTATGTTTTATTTTAAGTAAATTTTTTAATAAACCAGTAGAATTAAATTTAATTAGAGTTCATTACCCTTATAGTAATTCAAATATTTTAGTTAACTTCTTTGCTTTATTTATTAATAAAGTAAAAGTTCTTAAATTTATTACAAATTTATTTAATAATGCTATTTTTAAAGATATTGTTAAAAATAAATTTATTAGTAATAAGAATTTTTATAATAATAATAATTTTAATAATTTTAATAGTAATAATTTTAACTATAAAAAAAAAGACTCATATGTAAATAAAAAAGTTAATAAAAAATCTATCCACTCCCACTTACAAAAAGGGGTGAATAAAAATTCTTTTATAATCCCTGCTTTCTTAAATGGTATGAACATTAAAATTGCAGGAAGATTTTTAAAACAGAGAATCTTTCCTAAAAATAATGTTAAATTTTATAATAAAGGGGTGTATGCTCAGGGTAAAATTAATTATAATGATTTTGCTAGATTTACAAATAAAAATAAAAGAGGAAGTTTTTCTATCTCTATTAATTCTTCACAAAGTTTTTTTAATAAATATTAAGTAATTTTTATTTTGGATTATATAATTTAAAGTTATACCTAGTTTGTCTTATTATATTAGACTAAATTTTTATTATTATATCTTTTCTTATTATATTATTCTTTATTATAATATAGATTATTATAGTTTCCTTTTTTTCACTGCACTGATTAAAAGGTAGAGGAAAAAGTGCAATCCCACACCCTTATAAGAATGTTATAATTTTATAAATTTATAACATTTTTTTTAAGTACCCCCCCCCACACAAATTGGTAGAAATACGGAAGTAGACCAGCCCCCCCTGCAGATGGTGCCATACTTATAAATTTTTTAGCTAATATATCTAAAAATTTTATTAGGACAGGGTAAAAAAATTTTTAATTTTAAATATTTTTTTTAGCGTTAGCCCACCACCCTACAAATCCTATAGGAGTTGGAATAGGAATAATCAACAAACCCCCCCCTAACCCCCAAATACCCTAATCTTAAAATCTCAAAATACCAGCGAAAAATCCAAAAATCTAAAAAAAAATCCCAGAACCCCATATTCCCAGAATACCCTTATCTCCTAAACCTCTAATCTCACAGTAAAAAAGGGGAGAAGCCTCCTTTCCCCTCCCTACCTCGATCAGCCCCTTCCCTCAATACAGCCATTCCCCCCCCCCCCCCTCCACAAACCCGTAAATTTAATACTAAACCAGTAAAATTAAATTTAATTTAAGATAAAACTTAGATTTAAAGATAAAACTAAACACCCGATGTTCGGTAAAACACACGATGTTTTGCCTTATCCAAGATAAGTAAACTTGTAAAATTAAATGCTATCTTTGCAGGGATGAAGGGGGGAGGCGCCCAACCACTCTCCCCTAAAATAAACCCCCCCTTCTTTACGCAAAAAAAAAAATAAATTTTTATACGGGAGTAGATTAGCCCCCCCCCCTTTTGTATTTGAAAAATTTTTAATTTTATTTTAAAAATTTTTTTCCACATAGTGCCGGGAGCGCGGCAGTGACATCCCCTCCTGTAAGGAAAAAAAAACAAAAAAAAACAAAAGTAAAGGTTAAAAATATAAGTATATTTAAATAGCTTACTTTTAAAGATTGTTTATAAAAGAATAAGAGAAATTTTTAATTATTCTAAAATTAAAAAAAATAAAAAAAAAATTTTTTTTTTACCGTAATACCCCCCCCCCCCATTTACCTACCCTAATCCTAAAACCCCTTAATCTAATACTACCCTACTTTTTGTTTCCACGTAGAAAGACCAGCTACAAAAGCAGGGGCTGGCGGGCCCCTTATTATTTTTTTAATACTTTAAAGTCCACGTGAGGAAAAATGGGCGGGTTATGGGTCATATAATAATACTAATTATCCTTAAGATAATATTTAATCAATTAAAAACAACGGTTAATATTTAAATTAAAGACTTTAGCATAATGGTAATGCGATTCGCTCATAATGGATATTATAAAGGTTCAATTCCTTTAGGTCTTAACTTGGGTATTAGGTTTTATTTAGGTTTTAATTTTAAAACCTTTTCCATACTGTGTTTTACAACATTTATTTGATTATTTACCTTATATTTGTTGACCATTTTAATCCCTCCCTCACTCTCTGTTATATCTTTCTCCTTTGACCATAATTTAACATATTTAAAAGGGCATTTGGCGGAGTCTGGTTTATCGCGCTCGTCTTGAAATCGAGTACTAATTAGTCGTGAGTTCAAATCTTACAGTGCCCGTTTTTACTTTTAATTAATAAATACTTAATTATAACTAAAAAAATTTTATTTAAAATAACTAAATTAATATTTATATTACTCTCTCCTTCCACTCCACTCCACAAACCCTGTGGTGGCTCTTTTTCTTTCCTTTTGTACGGAGGGTCCTAGTCATAAAAATTAGAAAATAAAATAAAAAATAAAAATTAAAAAATAAAGATAAAATGAAATAAAATGAAATAAAATAAAATAAAATAAAATAAAATAAAATAAAAAAAAGTAAAATAAAATAAAATAAAATAAAATAAAAAAAAAATTTTTTTTATTTAGCCGTCCTATCCCCCCCCTTTACTCTCATTTAAGCCAAAAATAAAAGCCCCTAATTCCACCCGTACGGGCTAACGCAACGTGGAAGGAAAGAAGCGCACCCTAATTTCATACTCCTTTCTCCTCCCTGCCTACGTTCGGACCCCCAACGCTCCCGTACTCCCCTCCCCTCCCCAAAGGGGAGGCTGTATTGAGGGGTGGGGTGGGGGGAGAATACCTGCAAAATACCCTGCAAAAATCCCCTAATCCTTTAATCCTACTGGTTAAAAAAAAAAATCTAAATATACATAAAGTTAGATATCTAAAACTGGCATTGATATTCAATGTAGGAAGGTTCGATGCTAAATATTATATAATGAAATAAAATTAAAAATTAATTTTTTGGTTAAATATATAGAAAATTCTCACTTTAAATATGAAAATTAGATCTAACACTTTAGTTTGTAAAGTACTTTTTTTTTTATTTTTCCTTGCTAAAGTAGCTGAGCGGCCCCTAATAAATGGGTGTTGATCATGCGTTAGCCGCCCCCTGATAATAAAAAGGATAATACCTATTTTCCGTATCCCCTACACCCCTTATAAATAAGATTAAAAAAATAAAATAATAAAAATAAAATAAAATAAAATAAAATAAAAAAAAAATTTTTTTTTTAATTTTAATGTCAACAATAGCCACTAATGGTATTTAAATAAGTAAAGTAATGAGAGATAAAAAAATTATATAAATAATATTAATGTATATAAAAAATACTTGACGTGTACTAAACTTTTTACCTCCCCTCTATTGCCCTAATATTAATTATCAACTCCTAATTATATTTACCCTTTACCCTCCCCTAAACCCTTAAAATTTAATCCAGTATAATTAAGTTTACATTATGTTTAATACATACTATTATTTAAAAAGTTTACTACACCTATATAAAGCATACTAATTTTTAGAATAAAATCAGTAATTAAAAAAAAAATATTTTTTTTTTATATACAAAACTCGTCTTATAGATAATATTTCTAACTCCTATATGATTTTTTACCAGACGCTTTAAAGTTAATTCTTAAAGAAACAATTAGGTCACCTTAAATCTAAAAATAAATAAATTTTTTAAGTACGGCACCATCCCCTCTTAATTCCTCCCACACGGTTAATTTACTTTAACTTTTACTTTTACTAACAAAAGTTAATTAAAAATAAATAAATATTAAAAGAAGTTAATAAAAATTGTAAAAAAAAGCATATAAAATATAACAAATAAAAAAAAAAATTTGTTTAATTAAACTGTAAGAATTTAATTTTGGTTCTGATTGAACGTTTTTCAGTAGTTTTAAGACATGCAAATCTTTGTTTATAAAAATTTAAATATTAAACGATTATAATAAATAATATTTAAATTAATAAAAAATAAGGTGTAAGGGTGAGTATAAATAGATCAGATACCTTATAGTCTCTATAAATAAGAGATTTTTTTATTTATCCATTTTTTTAATTGAATTTAGATAAATAAAAAAAAATAATTAGCTATTATATAAAGGAAATTTTCCGCTATAAGATTCGATCTATCCTGATTACGGTAGTTGGTAGAGTAAAAGCCTAGCCAAGCCAACGATCAGTAGCTAAGTTTGATAGAACGTCTAGCCACATGGGAAAAGAAATAATACCTAGTAGTGTTTTACTACCAGCAGTCAAGAATCTTAGTCAATGCTCGAAAGAGTGAACTAGCTAACTGAAATCGCAATATCATTGCGTATAGCGGTGGTAGCGTGATAACGTAAGGGATAAATATGATATTACCTTACTATTAGTGTTGTCCAAAGCTGGTGCCAGAAGACTCGGTAAGGCCAGAAACGCAAACGTTAATCACAATAACCAGGCGTAAAGGGTTCGTAGGCTGCTTTAAAATTATAAAATATATTAGCTATATATAAAAATAATTAGAATTTAATTTATTATATTCATTTATTATAAACCATTATTTTATAAAGATTAAAGATATAATCAAAAATAGGATTAGACGATAAACTACTAGAGTAGGAGTTATGACCTTTGATACTAGTATGAGTTCTAATGGCGAAGGCTATTTTTCCAATATTGATTGAAGCTGAGGAACGAAGGTTAGAATAGAAAATAGGATTCGATACCCAGTTTATCTCTAACTGTCAACGATGAATGGTAGTTTTTAGTTTTTTTAACTAGTTTCGATGCTAACGCGTTAACCATTCCGCCTTGAGAGTACGGTTGCAAAACTGAAACCAAAAAAATTAGTCGGTCTCGAAGCAAACGAAGTGAAGCATGTTATTTAATACGATAGTCCGCGTAAAATCTTACCAGTTCTTGTATAAGCTATTAATTAAAGAGAAATCTCTTTTTTAATATGTAGTTTTTTTTTTTATTGATAAATTAACTCTGCTTACAGGTGTTGCATGGCTGTCGTCAGTCCGTATTTTTATGAGTTAGGTTTGCTCCACAAACGGACGAAATCCCTGTTGTAAATTTATACTTTACAAATTAGTGTTTTCTAAATAAAAACATTTGGGGCGAAGACAAGTCGTTATGGTCCTTATGAACTGGGCTATAGACGTGCCACGATAACTTTTACAAAGTGATGCAAAATTTGACGATTTACTATTCTTTTTATATTTTTTATAAAATAAAGTAGTTAATATACCAGTTTGTTGTTTTATTTTTTATATTAAATTTATTTGATGTAAATTATAATTCTTCATTACATTTTTTTTAAAATGAGTAAGTCAGTAGAAAATAGCTAATCATTAAAAAAAGTTACGTCTAATAATTTATATGACGAATTGTTACCTGAAATTCGGTAACATGAAGAAGGAATTTCGAGTAATCGTTGATCACAAACGCAACGGTGAACATAAAATATTCGTGATGAACTAACTGTCTGTCGCTGGGAAGAAGCTCGGGTAGGGGGAAACTGCTTCTTAGTTAATTTACTTAAAAAAAGGTATAGTTTTTGATTTTTATAACTATTTTATAATTATCTGACCCCGCGGCTCTACGTGGACGTGGAAAAAAAAAAAAAAAAAAAAACAAAAAAAAAAATAAATAAATTTTTTAATTTTTTATTTGTGTCCTAACTTTTTAGTATTAAAAACACCTTTTTTAAGCTTAACTAATCTTAGTTAACTCACTTAAGTAACATCTCAAAAGTCATAGCAAGGTAGCCGTACCGGAAGGTGCTGCTGTAATATAAAAACAATCTAAATTTATCCCCCGATTATTAATTATCAAATTTGTTTGCTAAATAACTCTCCTACTTAATCTAACTCTCGCTCTTACTCCACCTGAAACCGGTAATTTATATCAATATTTTTGTCTCTCTTTCAATAGCTCACCCTCAAATAATGGAAAAATAATTAATTAAAAATAAATAAAATAAAAAAAAAAATTTTTTTTTTAAATTTTGTCCACGTAAAATAAAATTTTTTATTAAAAGGCAGCGGAAGCCCCAATCCAATACCCCTTCAATTTATGAGGAAATAGGGGAGGATAAATTAAAAATTCTCAGCAAAAAAATGTTTTTATTTAATTTAATTTATAAAAAAATCTAAAATATAAAAAAAAATTTAAATAAAGGGGGTTAGCTGAGAGGTTTAGCTATAAATTTACACTTTATGTATACAGAGTTTCGAGTACTCTACCCCCTATCTATTTTATATCGTTAATTAACTATCACCTGTAAATGTCTACCCCCCCCCCCAACCATCTCTACGTTGTAAAAGAAAAAATAGTAATAAGTCTTTCCTTACTATTCCCATTCAAATACCAATGTCAATCCCAATACCAAAGCCATCACCATACTTTTTATTTCTGTGTTCTGTACGATAATTTTTTGAAAAAAAAAAGATGATCCATGTAAAAAAAAAAGATGATCCACATAAAAAGATCTACATAAACAAAAAAAACTTTACCTCCTTTCCCCCTTTCCCCAAAGTTCCAAAATACCCTACAAAGTCCCCTTAAATAATCCCTAAATACCCTTAAAAAATAAAAAATAAAAATAAAAATAAAAATAAAATAAATAAAAAAATAAAATTAAAATAAAATTAAATTTTTTTTGAACCGTCGTACGGACTTATAAAGGATCATCTTTTTTTTTCTATTATTTAAGGAAAATTTTTTAATCTCATTTTAAATAGTAGTTAGTAATACTAAAAAAGCAATTAAATTTATATTTTTAAATTGACCACTACCATTCCCCCCCTCCCCCAGCCTAGCCACCCACCCATCTGTGGAGTGGAAAGTTGCCCACCCTCCCCTTAATACAGCCTCCCCTCAATACAGCCTCCCCTCCCCCTCCTATCAGTGGTCCCTCCCCTTTTTTTGTTTTTGCGGGGGGGGGAGGGGGCTTTCACGTACTCCCATAAATTAAATGGGTGAAAAAAAAAAAAAAAAAAAAAAAAAAAAAGTTTAATAAATATAATGTTAACTATCTATAATTTTTTTTTATTTAAACACGTTAAGGTAAATGTTAAAATAAAAATCTTTATATATAATAATAAGAATAAATTATAATAATATTAATAAATAATAATATAATATTTTTGTGCCGTACGTATACCCCCTATTATAAATTTATAACAAATTTAGGGGGGATATCTATATACCCCTATCCACCTCCCTTCCCCCCCCCCCACCCAAATGGGAGCAACGGCAACGGTCCACTGAGGGGGTGGGTCCCCCCCATAAATGGGAGGACCACTCCCCACCCCAGCATATGTTCGGCGCCCACCCCACCCCTCAATACAGCCTCCCCTCAATACAGCCTCCCCTTTGGGAGGCTGTATTGAGGGGCTACCACTAGCTGGAGTGGGGGGAGGTAGCATATTCTGTATTTTTTTTTTTATTTAGCTTATGATTATAAATTTGCCAGGTATAGTCCTATATTCTAATATAAATTATATTTTAATTATTTTTCATCTTTAGTTTAATTGGAAGAGCAGTTGTTTTCGGAGCAATCGGTATTGGTTCAAATCCAATAAGATGTTATAATCTTTTTCTACCTTTTAGTTATATGTTAAATTTATCACCAGCATCCATACCGCCGCCTCCTGTTAAAACCACTCAAAAAACTCCTGAGGGTTGGCTCCGTACTTAAAAAAAAAAGAAAAAAAAAACCACTTTTACAAAAACATACGTACAAAAAAAAACAAAAATCTATGTACAAAAAATACAATACAAAAATCTGCCGATTTACTTCCGTACACCTTCCAACCCCCCCTCTTTCCACCCCAGCCAGGCCTACCTTTCCATATAGGGTGGTGGGAGGCGCCCATCCACACCTTATCCCTCCCCTCAGTGGACCCTCCCCATTGGGGAGGGGAGGGAGGGGGAGGGGAGGGTATGGGTTAACGTACCCGTACGGTCCTTTAGAACGTCGGGACCGTACTTATAGATTAAAAATAAAAAATAAAATTTTTTTTTAGTATGAAATCCCACTAAAAAAAAAGTAAATAAAAAAATTAAATAAAATTAAAATTTTTATGAAGCCACTTTTACAAACAAAGCCACAAACAAAAAGCTACTTTAAAAAAAAATGGCCCCCACTACCTATCCAATATTTCTTAATACCATAATAACTTAACCTCTCAGTGGAAAGTTGCCCACCCCTCCAGTAGCCCACCCCTCCCATTTATGGGTGGGGCTGCCGGCACTCCCCCCTCCCACCCGTACGGCGCCGTACGGGATAGGGGGGGGGTGGGTGCCGTACGGCGCCGTACGGCACCCGTACGGGCTACCACTACGCAGGGGGGTATATACCGTACTTAAAAAAAAAAGGTTATTAGTCACAAAACAAAATTAATATTTTACCCTACCCTTTCCGTAAGGGAAAAAATCTAAAACAAAAATCATCACTGTGCCGTTGTACAGATATTCAATTCAAAGAAAAAAAAAGTAATTAATAGTTATTTACAAATCTGAGTTAAGTTTACAGATGGTTTTCTGTAGTAGACCTGCAAAGTCTATCAATATTTAAGGTTCAATTCCTTCTTAATTCTCCTAACCGAACCGAAAAAAATAAGGTATCTTCATTTACCCGAGTTTACCCATGCAGAAAAGGGTCTATTTTTAAATATTATAGTAAAAAATATCTTCAGTGTAAATAATTAATTCAATCTACACTTAAACCAATAACAAATCTCCCTCTCAATTCCTCTTTTATTTGATGTTCTACGTACTTTTTTTTTTTTTTTTTTCTGTACTACGTAGAAAAAAAATATATGTAATTAAATAAAAATAAAAAATATTAAAAGATTAATTCTTTTTGAGATAGATCTATTTGATCACAACCAAATATCTTATAATATATAGTAAATTAATGCCACAAGTAATCCCTTTTTTTTTTGTTAATCAAATTGTTTCTTCATTTATAGTTTTGTTTTTGTTGGTATATATTTTTTCTGTTTATATTTTGCCTTTATTCACACTACAACAAGTAATAAGAATTTTTATTACAAAACTAAACCAATAAAAATAATTTAAAATAAAAAATAAACACAATAAAAAATTCACCTTTGTAGTAAACGACACACCCACCCATCGATTTACCTCCCCCTGATTTCCTATCTGGGCTGGGAGTAGACCAGCCCCTCCCTACCCTCTGTGGTATTCCACAAAAACCATAATCTTATAAACCTATATTACCCTAATTCTATATTATTTATTATAAAATTTTATAAAAAATTTTAATCTACCATTACATCATTAATTAAAAAGAATTGATAATTAAAAGGACCTTTTAAAATTAATTAAATTAGTAACAGTAACTACTAACCAAAAACATAAAAAATTTATAAAAAAAAAAAATAAAAAAAATAAAATAAATATTTATTTTATTTAAAGAGTCATTAGCTCAACAGGTAGAGCGTCTAATTGTCAATTAGAATTATTTCAGTTCAAATCTGTAATGGCTCGTCAGTTAAAAAAATCTTTATGTCTTGCCCCCCTACCCTAACATCTCTCCCCCCCCTTTGGGGTGGGGTGGGGTGGGGGGGGGATCGTAAACTAACTTGAGTTTACTTTATTAAATTAATTTAATTTAATTTATTTAATTTAAAAGGGGTCTCATTTTTAAAACAAAACCAAAAAAAGGAAAAAATAACCAAAACACAAAAAAACTCCACCGCCTTGCCGTACTTATAAATATAAATTTATTTTTTTACCTTACCTTAAAAAAAAATTCTAATCTAAAAATTTTTATTTTATTAAGTGTGGTACCATTATAAATAAAAAAAATAAATAAAATAAATAAATAAATAAATAAAATAAATAAATAAATAAATAAATAAATAAATAAATAAATAAATAAATAAAAATTTTTTTTTAACTTAATTATAATATTATTTTTTAATAAATAAAATTTAAGCCCAGCCTTCCACCCTCCCATCTCTGTGGGGGGGGGGAAATATTACAAAGGTACGCACTCCTTTTTTACCAAGATTCTTTATTTTTTTCTTTAGTTAAAAAACTATTAAAAAGAAATAAAGAATGTCATATAAGAGGGAGTATTTTGATCTTCAAAATCATTAGTAGATGTTCAATTCATCTCGTTCTTGCAAAAATAAAATAAAATAAAAATAATTAAAAAAATTGAGACAAAAAAAAATAATCTACCCCTTGCCGAACGGTACCTTCCCCTCGCCTTAATCCAAAAAAATAAATTTTTATAATTAATGTAACCTTAACCTACAAATTTATTAAGGGGAAAAATTAAAAAAAAAATTAAAATATATTATTTTTAAGTATAAAACCTTAATTATCCAAAATTATAAGTATTTTATTTAATGAGCCTATAATTTAATGGTAGAATAATTTCTTGATGAGGAATCTGTAGAAGTTCAAATCTTCTTTGGCTTATTCTTAGTTGAAAAAACAATAATCAGGTAACAACTAATCCACAAATAAAAATTTATCTTAAATACATACTTTGGAAGGATCAAATTCCGTACGGCTATAAAAAAAGATAAATAATTAATTTTTTTTTTCTTATTTTTAAATAAATTAGTAATATAATTAATTTTTTTTTTTCTTAGTTTAAAAGGCAGAACAGTACTCTTCTAAAGTATAAATCTTGGTTCAATTCCGAGAGAAAAAATTTAATTTTAATTAAATAAAATTACCCTGTGACGTGAACGCGGCGCACTACGTCTTGTATACCCCTCCTCCCATTACTTCTTAATTTTATAATCCTATAATACCTTTCCCCTCCCCCTACCCCAGCCTAGCCACCCACCCCTGCGTAGTGGAAGCCCCACCCCAGATCAGGCGTTAGCCCGCCCCCTCCCCACCCGCCCGTCCCCACCCAAAAGGGGATGGGGAGGGGGGAGCGTTGTTAATGTTAATAGCCCCACCTCCCCATCCCCCCCCCGACTATAAACGGGGTAGGGGCTTCCACGTACTCCCATAAATGGGAGGGGGGGTTTTATTTTTTTTTTTAACCGGAAACGGGGACGGTATGCCTCCCACCACATAGGGAAACCAGAGCTAATGCAGGCAAGGGTCGGAGAGGGGTACGCTCCCGTACGGGCGGGGGTTAAAACCTCCAACGGGAAGGGGGGGTTTAAATAAAAGGAACCAACTCTCCTTTCCTCTTCTCTCCTCTCCTCTCCTGTGCTTGTATCTGTTGGGGGTCACGCACCCGTACGGGAGGGGCGTATTTAACAAAAAAAGAAAAACAAAAATTTTTTTTTTAATTTTTTTAAGTAGAACAAGTTTAGTTAAATGGTATAACTATTACCTTCCAAGTAATTATTACTAGTTCAAATCTAGTAACTTGTATATAAATAAAAAAAAAAAATAATCATAACTCTAAAAAAAATAAATAAAATAAAAGAAAAGTAAAGTTATTTTTAATGCTCGGCGATGTGGAGGTTTTTTTTTTCTCTTCTTTTGCAGAGCAAAGGATCTTCCCTTATTTGTATAACCCCCTAATTTAACTTCATAGTCTCAAAGACATAGTGTAAAATTTATTTTTAATTTTTTAAAAAACAAAACCACTACCTTGCCGACCACTTTTCCCCATCCCCTACTCCCATTTAGTCGGGGGGGGGGGGGCTTATAAGTCCGTACGGCTGTGTTAGCCCGTACTCCCATAAAGGGGTGTTGATTGAGGGGGGGGGGGGTGGAAAATTTATAAATAAAATAATAGTTTATTTTATATAAAACTATAATTAATATAAACTTCTAATAACTAAAATTAAAACATAATAATATTTTAACTATTAATTAATATTATTAATTATAATTTAATGAATATTAGCTAGTAATATTAAAATAAAATAATTAAATTAATTTATTAATAAAAAGATTAGTACTTGATTATATATCTTGACTTGTTTTCTATTACTTAATCCTTATCTTCTTTTTAATAGTTATGTTTAAAGAAAAAATATTACGGCAAGGGCAAGATGTATATGATATGTATTTATCTCCTAATCCCATACTACCCCTAATCCCCTAATGAAGTGAAGAACCCATTTATGTTAAATTTATTTTGTTTCTTATTACTTAAAAACTATAAAGAATGGCTTACAGGGATTAAGACAAATAATAAAATTCAGTAATTTTTATACACTTTTTTTTTAACTTGTTATAAGACGTTAAGCTCTACCTCCATTTATTTTAAGTGGATAGGGTTTTATTATATGTTTTGTAACTTAATAAAAAAAATTTTTATAAAAAAAAAAATAAACCAAAATCAAAAAAAATGAATCTTTTTTATATTACTTTTTTTAAGGATAGTAATTCATTAAATCTCTGAAGCGAAGGTATTTTTAACTTTATGGATGTCTTATGTGTAATATTACCTATGTTATTGGGAGTAGCTTTTATGACAATCATAGAAAGAAAACAATTAGCTGCTCATCAAAGAAGAGTCGGTCCTAATGTTGTAGGTTATTACGGTCTTCTGCAACCATTCATGCGAGTGGCATTTATAAACGTAAATGAAAATAAAACTATATGCTTGAAGTACTTGATTATATTGACAATTAATTAAATAAATATAAATACTAATTAAAAAATTTGTCATATAAAGTTAATGAGCAGGTAAAAAAAATAACCTCAACGATCACACGTTTTACAAAAAAAAAAACACACGTAAAGTAGCCTACGTGGAAAAATTTTCTGTAGTAGCTTTTTAATTTTGGTTTAGGGCCTTGGTAGCGGTTATACAAATAACTTGATATTAGCTCTCGGCTCCGCAAAGAGTGAATCTACTTAAGCTTTGCTTAAGTTATATTGAACGATAGCTCAATATTTATTTTTATAATTAATCTTTTTTTTTGATGATATGATCTATCCTTTAAGTTTATAATTTATGTTGTTATATTTTACAGGTTGTAAAAATATGAAGTTCTGGTTTTTTAATATTATACTATGTTTTATTTGTTTTAATTATATTTACACTTTATTGATCCGTTTACTGCCATACGGCAGGGGAGATAAATTTTTTAGCTCTAGGGTAAGGTATACCTTTAAATTTAAAACGTCCGGTTCACATCATCTAAAAAAAAAGGGGTTAATAAATGGAAAGAATCTTTTTTAGATAAGTCTATAATAAATAATGCTTCTGATACAAGGTCTTGGCTAATAAAAAAGAAAGTATATGATTTTATTATAAAAAATAAATCTTGAAATGAAATAAATAGATTTAAGAAACATAGATCTATTTATCATTGTAAGAATTTTGAATTAATGCATTCTTACTTTAGACAAAAATTTCAGGGAGTATCAGGTATATATAAAATAACTTTTACACCTTTAAAATTATTTAGTTATTATGGATCTTAAAAAAATATAGGTCAACGATTAAAATATCATTACTATAATGGAAAAAATCAAAACACTTTTTTAGGTTTATTAATATATATCTTTTGCTGAAAATTTTTTACAGTCACTGTAATAGAAACTTGTACTATTAGTTCTATTAAAGAAAGAGAAGATTGATATTTAAAAACTTTTAAACCTCTTCTTAATATTTTAACCGAATCTTATACTAATGCTCCAAATAAATTTGTTGTTTCTAATATTACTAAAGCTAAAATTAGTTTGGCCTTAAGAGGCAGAACCTGAACTAAAGAAAGCAAGGAAAAAAGAAGACTATCTATTAGTGGAAATAAAAATTTTTATTTTGGTAAAAGTTTACCAAAATCTACTTTAGACTTAGCTGCTCTAGTTTTAGGTAAACCTATTTATGTCTATGATGAGACTAATTTTAAATTATTAAATGATAAACCATTTAGAAGTATCAGAGATACTGTGAAAAATTTACCTGTTAGTCAAGCTACTTTACCTAAAAAATTGGACACTGGTAAGCCTTTTAAAGGTTATTTTTATTATTCCACTCCTCAATATTAAAACAAAATAATTTACCCACATAGTCAAAATCATATTTATATAATAAGGACCTCTCTTTGTCTTTTTACACTATGTTTAAATTTGACGGTCTCCCCTCCAGATTCGCGCCCCACCCCTCCCCGAAGGGGTGGGCGCGAATCTGGCGGGGAGGGGAGGGGGGGGGGGGGGAGGAGGTCTGTGAATGTAACAAATAAATCTATTAAAAATAAATTATAAAATGTATAATTTAAATTAGGTTTATAATACTTAATTTATAAATATTTACACAAAGTAAACAAAGGGGGTTGCAGACGCTTTAAAGTTAATTCTTAAAGAAACAATTATTCCTTCTCATTCCAATAAAATATTATTTTATTTAGCACCAGTTTCTACTTTAGTTTTTAGCTTATTAGGGTGAGCTATCATTCCTTTTGGTCAAGGTTTAGTTATTTTTGATTTCTCGTTAGGGATATTTTATACTTTAGCTTTATCTTCTTTAGGAGTAACCGGATTATTATTTTCAGTTTGGTTTGCTAATTCTAAATGATCCTTTAAAAAAGATAAATTAGTTATTACACAAAATAAGGATTACAAAATAAAAAAAATTACACAGTGCTTAATTCCAAAAAGTTTAGGTCAAAAGAGAAATTATTCTACTAATAATAATAATTATTCAATATTAAATAACCTCTCACCTCCACTTCTTTCATATGAAGAATTTGCCCATTGGTTTTCAGGATTTTGTGACGCAGAATCTAACTTTTATATTTCAGATTTAGGAAATAGATTTTCTTTTTATTTTAATATCAAATTACACCTAGATGATATTAAAGTACTTCAATATATAAATCAAAAAATGGAAATAGGTAAAATTTATACTCATAAAAATACGGCTACTTTTAGAATTAGCAAGTATGAAGAATTACAAAAATTATTTAATATACTAGAAATTAAACCTTTAAATACCACAAAATATTTAAACTATCTTGCGTTTAAAAAAGGTTTATTTTTATATTATAA
Source organism: Hymenopellis raphanipes (assembly GCA_036872995.1). Taxonomy (NCBI): domain Eukaryota; kingdom Fungi; phylum Basidiomycota; class Agaricomycetes; order Agaricales; family Physalacriaceae; genus Hymenopellis; species Hymenopellis raphanipes. The sequence continues at coordinate 59,733 of JAYMDG010000034.1, forward strand.
CATAACGCGGAGTACAGATTTATCCTTAACAGAAGAAGAAGAACCACGTAGAAGAACAACATTATTTAATAAAATTAGAGCGCTTAAAATTTCAATGAATACTTTAAGAACTAATTTTGTTTTACCTAATTCTCATAAAATCTTAATAACACCTTATTGATTAATAGGATTTATTGAAGGTGATGGTTCCTTCTCTGTTTCTACTTTAAAAAGTTTTCCTATTAGATTTAATATAGTTCAAGCAATAAATGAAAAAGATGTTTTCGAGGCTATTAAATTATTTTTATTAGAATTACCGGTTTCGCCCACCACTGCACTGATAAATCCACGTAGAAAAAAGAATAGTAACCCTGTTCAGATTTTAGTCAGTGGAGAAAAAGAGTCTAAACTTTCTAAAAATAGAAAACTTTTGTTAAATTTAAATATTAACGATCATTCATTTTTAAAGCATATCTTAGTTCCTTTTTTTAATAAACTCACTTTTCTTTCCAAAAAAGGATTAGATTATAAAGATTGAAGGAGCATTTTAAAATTAAAAACACGTGGTTGGCATTTATCTAAAGAAGGAGCTAATTTAATTGTGGCTATATCTAGCCATATGAATAATAATAGATTAAGTAGTAATGCTTCCTTCCCTATCATTTCTTTAGGGAGGGAAGGAAAATTAATTTATCCAGCGGACTCCAAACTTCGGACTGTAGAGCTTAACACAGAAAAAAAATTAAATTATAATTTACTATTAGAAAACGTCAAAGACCTTTTAAGTAAACCATCAAATTTTGAAGTTTATCCGGATGGAAAAATATTTATTAAATCAGAACAAAAATTTTGAAAAGGTAGAGGAAATGTAAAAATTGAGGTTTACGATAAAGAAGGTTTATTGCTTTATTCTTTTGATAATTTAGAAATGACAGCAAATTTTTTTAATGTAAATAAGCATATAATTAAACATAGATTAAATTCAGGTAAAACTTTTATACTACCTTTCGCATTCGGAGAAAAAGAAGTTTACTTTAAAAGATCTATAAGCATTTAATAAAATTTTTATTACTGTTGATACGCTACTCCCGTTCGGCTACGGGAGAAAAAAAAAAAACAATGAAAAATTTTTATATCCGTTTAAACCTTAAGCAAGTTTAAATCACTCTAAAATAGCCAAACTCCGGGTAAATCCTAAGAGCTCCTAATACTAACCTCTTAACCTAAAATGGTAAGGAGAGGGGCCAATCTAATTAATTGGATATAGTAACAAGTTAGGAGATATGGTGAAAATCAAAATGGATGTTCGCGGATCTAAACCACCTCTATACCCAGTTATGGTTATGTGTAAAAGAGCAACGAGTAGATGGTTATTCGGTATGTATTAGGTAGTCTCCCTGCGTCACCCCCCGCCCCTTATATAGGAGGGCTGCCGGCACGCTCCCCCAGATATGGGACGGGTGGGAGGCACACCTCGAATACCTCTTGAACAATAGAGGATAGATACATGGTGTAAGGTATACTCTATTAGCCTAGGAAACTAGGATTTATGTATTCAGCTTATACCTAAATAAAGTAATTTAATAAGTATAATTTTTCCTTATTATAACTTTACATGGTAGAAGAATACAATTTAAGTTTACGGAATTTTATTCGCAGGATGAAGTGCCAACTCAATTGGGTTGAAAATAATAACTTATCTGTCTGATATAGACTTATTATTTTTTTAAGTAAACTGTATGCTAAGATCACTTGTTATTTAAATTCTTTTTTTAAGGAGATAAAATTTTAAATAAAATTAATTAATTATTAAATATATATTTTAAATTTAGTATTAATAAATAAAATTAATAAAAAAGTCAATTAGCAGGAATTTAATAAAAAAACCCTCAACGATCATACGTTTACAAATATTTTTTTTTTAGTTATGAAATGATCTAAATACAAAATTTAAAAAGTAGATAAATTTGCTGCTAAATTTTATCATCTAAGTATACTTAATATTTGTTGGTTTTAAATTTATTAAAACTTTACATTATAATAATAAGGACTACCAAGCTCACTTTACAACTGTATATAATTTTATATATTTTTATCTTTTGTATTTGCAAAAAAAATGAAAACTAAATTAATAAAAATTTTAATTTTATTATATTTATTAGGTTTAATCTTTCTTTATGCTTATAATATAAATGCTTATTTTTATTTAAAATATTATATTTTTTTTTTTTAATTGAAGTGAAAGTTATAATTTAGAAGTAAATTTAAGTTATGTTATTCCTTTTTTATTACCATCTTCTAACTTTACTTCTGTAAAGAAATTTAAACGAGAAAAAAAAAAATTAATTATGTAGATTATATTGAATTTTTATTTTTTTCTAATGAACAAAAAAGGAAAATTTTTATAAGTAAATATTCTAAAAAATCAGGGATATATTTGTTAAAGTATAAATCTGTGCCGGGTACTGCCAAAGCGCAAAGTTACAGTTATATTGGAAGATCCGTAGATTTAGGTGTCCGATTAAGAACTCATTTTAATCGTTCTTCTTTAGCTTCTAATAAATTAGGTTTGTTCTTAAATTTAGTCGGTTGAAATAACATGTCTGTTTACATTTTAGAATTAGTAAATGAAGAAAAACTAGTTCAAAAAGAAAATTGATATTTAAGAAAATATAGACCCTCTTTAAACTCTAAGTTTTTTAGCGTTGTTTCCGCCTCTAAATACAGCCTCCATTACCACTACCAGAAAGGGAGGGGAGAATAGCTTGACTCTTTTTGGCAACAAAAAAGAAATTAAAGGGCAGGTTTCACTTAGAAAATCTACGACAAGTCCTCCACTTAAAAAATATCCTTTTTATAGCTCATTAACCCATATTTTAATTAAAAGACAAAATTTATTTAGAAACTTAATAATTTCAAATAACTATTCAAAAAATAGCAATAATAGCAGTAATTTAACTTTTTCATCAAAAAATAAAACTGTACCTTATCTCCCCTTCGGTCCTAACGCTAGGTCTTTTGTACCTGGGATCGAAGGACAAAAATTTTACGTTTATAAGATCCATTTAAAAAAGAATACTTTTGAACTATTAAATTCTAGGCCTTTTAATAATTTAATAGAAGTTAATAAATATTTAAAATTTACTAAACAAACCATATCTAAATATACAGATACTTTCGTTAATTATAAAGATTATTTATTTTTTTCAACGGATATATTAAATATTAAGGATAAATTATTAAATAAATATAATCTGTCCAAACCAGTTTCTGTACAAGATACCAACTTCTTTTATTTATCTTATATTATTTCTTTTCAATCTTTTTTTCAAAATAATGGTAACTTTATTAATTATATACCAAATTACTTAGCTAAGGAAATATGAGTTTATATGATTATAAACGACATTGATTCAAAAAATCTAATTTCTCCCCACCCCAGATCAGCAGTGGCTTACCTGAAAAAGATAAGGATAAACTATTAAAATTTAAAAATACAGTGTCTAATAAAAAGGAGTCTATAAAAAAAGATGGTATTTTTTTAAAGCCGAAAGCTTTAGTTTTAATAAATAATCAGTCTTTTAAAACTATTGTTAAAGCTAGTCAATTTTTAAAAGTATCTCGTTCCACTATTGTTAATGTTTTAGATACAAATATAGCAATGAGTAAAGGTTTTTTTTTTTGTTTTTCTAAGCCTTTATCTGAAGATTTAAAATTAAAATTGTTAACCAATCATATAATTAGAGATCCTGTCAGTAGTTTAAGTATTAAAATTTGAGTTTATAATTATAATTTAGAATTAATAAATAATAAACCTTTTGAATCTCAATTAGAAATGCTTAGAGAATTGGGCTTAAAAAGAGTTCGTACAATTAATAAATATAAAGATAAAGGTATAAGTTTTAAGGGTTATTATTTTTCAAGTAAAAATTTTCCACGTACAGAATCAGAAAAAAAAATTTATTATCAACCACAAACAGAGTTTTTGCTAAACCCAATGCTAAAGCTAAATTAGTTTGAGTTTATTTAGATGATAAATTATTAAACAATATGCCGTTTATGTCTTTAATTAAAGCAGGAGAAAGCTTAAAAATCAATAGAAAAACTATAGCCTCATATTTAGATACAAATAAAGCTTATCTTAATTATAAGTTTTGGACTAAACCTCAAAATTAAAAAATTTTAAAAATATTTATGAAATGATCTACCTAGTCTTACTTTTTTTTTCTTTTTTATCTTTTAAGGTTTAAAAATATTAAATACCTGTATTAATTTGTAAAATAAGAACCTCACTCAGTTTATTTCTAATATTCACAATTTAATATTTTTATTACTGTGTAGCAGTCACGGTTTATACCTTAAATCTTAAATTATAAACCTTAAGTTTCATAAGGATAAGTTTTTCTTTAATTACTACGGTACAGATGCCTTAACTCCTTACCATCCCTCCCTAGATCAAACCCTCCCTTCCTTTCCCTCACTATCGGTCCCTGCCGGTAAGGAGGAAGGGTTTTTTTTTTTAATTCCCTCGCGTCCCATAAATGGGTGGAGGAAGGGTGTTTTTTATCTTGACCTCCCCCACCCCACCCCACCCCACCCCCCCCCTTTGGGGTGGGGGGGGGAGGGGAGGCTGTATTGAGGGGAGGGAGGTCCTTACACCCTTCACCCCTTCTGGATCAGCGGGGGTGGAAGTCCTTTTTTGTTTTAGCGGAACAACCAGTAAAAAAATGGAACTAAAAAAAGAATACTAGGAGCAAAATATGCTTTTTTAGGAGCTTTACGGTCAACCTCAGCTATGATCTCTTATGAATTAATATTAAGTTCAGCTATTTTAATCATAATTTTTTTAACAGGATCATTAAATTTTACAAATATTATTGAAAGTCAACAAGCTATTTGATTTATTGTTCCTTTATTTCCTGTTTTTATTATTTATTTTATTGCTATCTTAGCTGAAACAAGTCGAACTCCATTTGATCTACAAGAGGCTAATTACTAACAAAGATTTGGCCTCTATAAAGTTTGCTATATGTTGGAAACTCCTAAAGCTTTAAGTACTTTAAATTTTTTAAACTAAAGTTACAATCTTATTGATAATTTGCTAATATGCAAAAAAAATGGACAATCAGCAGGAAACCCTTAATTATGTTGATTACAGTAAAAAAATGACATTATCTTTTATGTTACCCTGCTTAAAAAAGACTAATCTAAAGATTAGTCTATTTTTTTGACTGACCTAAGTTATAACAAAAATAGAAAAATGCCTTTTTTTATTTTTGTAAGGACCTTGACCTTGGGTCGAAGAACCAATTTTAAGAAAAGTAGGAACCTCAGAGAATTCACGCAAACATTAATATAACTATTAATATTAATATGATAATTTCCAACCCTAAGTAAAAATTTAGGAAATAATTGAAAATTTATGTATTTTTTATGCTGTTTACGTTGTTTACGTTGTTTACGTTGTTTTTTATTATTTTATTATACTTTAAAACAAACTATATAGAATTATTTAGCCAATTGAGTGATAAATTTTTTTATTTTAATAAATTTTTCTATGAAATAAGTATGTGTGGAATTTTACCTTTAAAAATTTATGAGAATTTCGCTGCTATTACTGAAGAAAACTCTAGACTAGATCTTCATAGAGTAGGGGGAGTTTATGGTATAGTAAATTTTTATAAACCAAAAAAGATTAAACAATACATTGGTTCTAGTAAAGATTTGTATCAAAGATTAATGGATCATTTGAAAGGAAGAGATTCTAATAGTAGATTGCAAAGAAGCATAGCTAAGTATGGATTAGAAAATTTTAAAGTTTATATCTATTATATACATTTAGATTCTTCTGTTATACTTACAGATATTGAAACAGAAGTTATAAAAAGCTTCCCTTTTGACAGTTTATATAATTATAAAAAAGAAGCAAATTCCTCGCTAGGTTATAAGCATACTATTAAAGCAATTGAAAAGATGAAACTTAGATTTAAAGATAAAACTAAACATCCGATGTTCGGTAAAACACACGATGTTTTTGCTTTATCCAAGATAAGTAAACCTGGAAAATTAAATCCTATGTTTGGTAAAACTCATTCTATAGAAAGTAAATTAAAGATGTCTTTAGCTAAGAGCACTGTTTCTTTAGGCTTATATGATAACAAAAATAATTTAATTAAAACTTTTTGTAGTCAAATAGAAATAAGTAAATACCTAAATCTTAGTAAAAGCACTATCAGTAGATACTTAAAATCAGGAAAACTGCTTTTAAATAAATATTTTATTCGTAATAATAAAAATTAATAAATATAATCAATAATATTTTTTTGGAATCAGAGTTAGTGTCTGGGTTTATGACTGAACATTCCTCTGTGCCTTTTGTTTTCTTTTTTTTGGGAGAATATTCATCCATTGTATTATTTAGTTGTATAACAGCTATTTTATTTTTAGGAGGTTATAATTCACCAGAATTATTTATTAATGAATCAATTTTAAACATACAATCTATTATTTTAGGTTTAAAAACTTGTTTATTTTGTTTTTTATTTGTATTGGTTAGAGCAACATTACCTAGACTTAGATATGATTTCCCGGTCCTTTTTCCTATTTATTAACCACGGTTTAATGAAAAATGGCTCCGCCACCCCTTAGTTTAATCATTTAACTTTAAGGATTAGATTGCTTATAAATCGGCCTGGCCTGTCCTTTTTTTAGATTGCTCTCTCGTCAGATTCTCTCTGGATCCCACATTTTTAAAATACAGAAGAGTTAAACCAAAGACTCAAAAAAAAAAGTGGTATAAAAAAGTCATTTATGCTTACCCCCCCCCCCCACCCACCCCTAAATAAAAAAGTTGCCCACCCCTCCCCTACTTCAATGGGGGGGGTGGGTGGGGAGGGAGGGGAGTGGGGTGGTAATAAATAAAAAATCGAATTTAAATGTAAACGAGAACACTTAAAAAAAAACAATAGTTAATTTAGTTTTTAAATTTAAAATACTATAAAAACCATTCTTGCTTAGGATCCACAATGTTATATAAAAGGGTTAAATACTGAAATATCATTAAGGGTTACTTAATATTATTTAGATCTAAAAATAACCTAATTTTTACTTGGTAAGAAGGATGGGAATATGTTTTTTAATACTAGCATTTTTTTTATAGATTATATTCTATTTATTATTTATAAAACCTATAACAGTATTATATTAGGTCAATTCGCTGGTTAGATTTTTACCCCAGAGACTACACTTTAAAAATTTGGTTTTTATTTCCCGTCAGCCACCATATAAAAACTCCCTGTTGTTGCCGTACTTATGATATAATTTTTTGAATACTTGAAAGTCCGTTAGATATCTAAAAAAATTATTAGGGCGCCCACCCCACCCTGCCGTACGGCGCCCGAAGGGGAGCCGTACGGCACCCTCCCTTCTCCCATAAATGGGGGGGGAGGGGAGGGACCCCTCCCACCCCGCCCCACCCCTCCCCTACTTCAATGGGGCGGGGAGGGGAGGGGAGCGGAGGGGAGTGGTGTTCAAAACGTGATAATAAACAAATTAAGAAATAGTCCAACATTCAACTAAAAAAAGGGAATAAGACCTTAAAAATCCCTCAACATTAATTTATAAAATGTACAATTTTTATTATCCATATATTATGACAAGACATATTATAGAATATTAGCGGAAACGATATTTAATTTTTACTTTAATAAGGTGAAATTTTTATTGTTTATTATTAATTATTTTAATTGTTACTTTTATTTTTATAATCCCATATTGGGTCTTTTTTTTGTGAACCAGTATCTATCATTGATCCCTGGAAGCTTTGTTGATTTTTTTTAATAGTTGTTCTACTTCTACTTATACTTCTACTGTCACGCAATGGTATCCTTCTTATACAACGTTGAAAATGACTATCTTTTTTTTTCCTAACTTTAGTTTATTAAATCTTAAAAACAGAATAATTAATAAAAAAGTTAAATTTATTAAACATTCTAGCTCTCATCAATCTAATTTTAGTTATAATTCCAATATTAAATCTATCCAGGACCCTCTCCCCGCCCGTACGGGAAAAAAAAAATTTAACTAATAAAATTGAACCTTTAACACCAGAAGAGTTTAAAAAATTAACTTTTTCTAATTTATTTTCATTAATTAAAGAAAAAGATAAGGGTCTCGCAACAAATAATCCTTTTATATTAGCACAAAGATATTTGTTAAATAAAACAAGTCCGTCATTGGAAATAATTAATAAGTTATTGGCCCATAAAAATATAATTATTAATCAAAAAGAATTTGAGGAGTTAAATAATTTAACTTTTTCGCATTTTGATTTACCCCTATCTTTAAAAGATAAAAAAAGATTAACTGATATTATTGGTAGTTCAGACCCCTCAGCTAAAACCTTTTACTGTGGTTATATTTTTACTTATTTAAAAACAGGTCAAAGATATATTGGTAGTTCTAAAAATTCGGGTCAAAGAATCAGAGTTTATTTCAAACCAGGATCTCCTGTCAAAATTATAAGAGGATCTTTTGGTAGACATTTGTTTAAAAATAAATTAAATAATTTACGTTTAAGTGTAGCAATATTGCCCCCTCATTTGTGTAGAGATAATTTAAATTTAGCCTTTGAACAAATATTATTTTTAAAATACAACCCTGAATTTAATGATGTAAATATCGCCGGTTCAGGAGGTGATACAGTTTTTAATGAAGAAGCTTTAATAACAAAAATTAAAGTTAGAGGTACACCTATTTATGTTTATAATTTTGATAAAAGTAAACTAATTCATGCTTTTTATTCTTATAGGCATGCTGGTCGTTTATTAGATTGTAAATGAAATTCAATTAGAGATGCTGTATTATGCCAAAGAAAATTTAGAGGGTTATGCTTTGATACTCAAATAATTTCCTCAGCTAAAATAGATTATGAGTCTATAGATTATTTAAAAATTTTTATGTCTGAATATCTAAAAAAATATGGTATTGAACGTAAAGGTAAAACACCAACTATTATTTTAGCTATTCATAATGAGACTAAAGAATGTTGAAAATTTAAGACTATACCTGAGTTAAATAAATTTTTTAAATTTTTATCCTTGAAAGTTGTCTCAATTGATAAATTTAAACGTCATGTTTCTCAAAATGAGCCTCTTTATGGTTTTACTTTAATTAAAAAACCTCTTTTATTAAGTGATGAAAATTCAGAGTTAACCATATATTCTAATTATGACTCTAAATTTTACTTAACAACTAAATTATCAAAAATTTATCCTATAAAATAGTAATTATACCTCCTTTATTATATGTATCTGATTACTCATTTTAGTTCTGGATTCACCTAAATTTTCAACAAAGGTATAAGGGTCTTTGTTTATAAAAGAATATATTTTTATAAACAAATTTTTTGTAAGACACAAAGCCACATAGAAATTGAGGAGTCAAATTTATTCTTAAGTTGAATGTTGCAATTAATTGATCTTTGTTGATTGTACTTATTACCTGTTTGTGTGGCTTTAATCATTTTAGTTCCAAGTATTTTAATCTCTTTTGATTTATTACCTTATTAAAAAAAAAAAAATAAACTCTTTTACGTGTATTAATCTAAAAAACTTTACAAATTAATGTTTAAACACGGAAAAACAAACACACGTATAAAATATTATTTTTATTATAAAAACCAACTTGGCTTAAAGGTTTTATCTCGGTTCAAATTCCTCCACTCAATACGTCTTAATCCGCTGCTCCGCTGCTGCAGACTATTTTCCACCCCTCAATGGAGTGGACCTTTTTTGGTGGGGGCACCTGCAACTCCCCACCCCTAAATAAAAAAGTTGCCCACCCCTCAAATACTTGAAAGTCCGAAGGGGGGCTATTAACAACGCTCCCTAGGACGGGTGGGGATGGGGCTATTAACAACGCTCCCTAGGGCGGGTGGGGTGGGGTGGGTGGGGTGGGGGAGGGCGCCTACTACGTTACGTTAAAAATTTTTTATACGTGATTAAAAAATTTTTTTTAATTAAGGGGTGGCTGGTGGTTTTTTTTTTTGTAAATTAAAAGGACGGCAGAATTACAAAAAAAAATAAAAAGGGTTATTTAGGGTACCCCTCCCTAAATAAAAAAAGTCCGTCGCTAAATACGACTTGAAAGTCCGCAGGAGTCACCCACCCCCCCCTTTGGGGTTGCGTCTTTTACGGGGAGGGGAGGGGAGGACAATTCCACACGTAGTCGTTTCCATAAACAAACATATTACCACCTAAAAAAAAAAAGAGACATAGTGTCAAAAAAAAAATATAAAAAAAAAAATAAAAATATTATATTTTATAATATTGCTTATAATTTTTTTGTGTGAATAATATTGGACTAAGGTCCAATATTTTCTCCACGCAACGGGAGAGGAAGCTAATGGTTACCACTAGAAGATAATAGCCTAAGCTATTCTCACAAAGTTTTGTTAGCCCATCTTATCCCTAGCCCTATAGACAAATGTTGTAGGGTGGTGGGACTAACGCAGGTTCCTTGGCCAAAAAAAAAAAAAAAAAAAAAAAAAAAAAAAAAAAAAAAAACAAAAAAAAAATTTTTTTTTTTGTATTTTATTAAGTTATTTAATCTGTTAGATATTAGGCTTCATATAAATTTTTACGGTTAAACAACAGGTTTAAAGAAAAGAAAAATTTTTATAAAAATTAAATACTGAAGTGAATAAAAAACTAAAATTTCTTTAAAAAGACAATTATTTGATTAAATATCAGGATCTAATAATTTTATATTATATATTTTTTAAGCTATTATTAGACCATTTTTATATTAACAACAAATAGTTATTAAAATTAAAGGTTAAACCTTAGCCTAAATTTATAAAGCTCCCCTGCGACTAAGTCTAATATCTGAGATGTAATACTAACTTTAAATAAGGAACATTTTTTTTAATATAAAAAATTATAAAAAAAAAAATATAAATTTTACTTATTATAATGAGAATTTTAAAAGACAATGTGATTTTAAGACTTTTGAATGCATATATGGTAGACTCCCCTCAACCTGCTAACATCTCTTATTTATGAAATTTTGGTGTGCGCCGAACGAGGGCGTTAGTTAGAAGGGATTGTCCGATCTCTATTGCATATCTGGCTTATTCGAATACAATAAATGCAAGCTGCGTGTATTCACGACTTTGTAATCTAATAAATTGCATAGTTCGGGTAGCTGAATACAATCGTAGTGAATGATTGGGTCTGCCCCTAAGAAAAAGCACTATGAGCAGGTGTAGTCAAGTCGAGGTTTACGAACCTGAAACCTTAAAACGCTATCAATTCAGAGAATATATCCTAAGCAGAATATGTCGGTATATTTCTAGCATTGCCTTTTTTAATAACCAAAGTGAGGAAGGTTGTCAGAAAGCTAGACGTTACTCCAGTATAGGAGGTTCAAAATTAGGGCAGGCGACAGGTACTACATGGACATTAAACAGAACTAACAGTCAACTTCGGGATTCAACCGCCTCTATATTACCCTTGGGTAGTGTACTGCGGCAACGGAGTTTCCATAGTAGTAGTGTATCTTTGAATGCACTGACGAAGGGAAACAGGGATAACATGTCAGTTTCTGAAACCATAGATAATCAATCTAAAAAATTAGTAGGGAATACTAAGCTTTCGTTAAAAAAGGCCGTTAAACCTAGTAATGTGACTACTATGGTGATGGAGTTACTGAATTACACGAACGGAAACAAATTATATAAACTTCTAGATATTTTGAGTGATCCTTTTTTTCTTGTAGCTTGTTATGAGGAAATAAAAGGAAAAAAAGGTAATATGACTCCAGGTTCTGATAATTATACTATTGATGGACTTAATTGGATCTGGTTTGTTAATACTGCTGACTCACTACGTAAAGGAACCTTTAACTTCTCTCCGGCTAGAAGAATCGATATACCCAAAGCTAATGGTAAAACCAGACCCTTAGGTATCGGCTCTCATAGAGATAAAATAGTGCAGAAGGCAATTCATGCCTTACTCGAAGCTATCTATGAACCACTTTTCCTAAATTACTCACATGGTTTCAGACCTGGCAGATCTATCCACACAGCTCTTCGAAAAATCTATGTATCTGGTAATAAATATTCATGGGTAATCCAAGGGGATATAAAAAAATGTTTTGATAGTATACCACACCAAATTATAATAAACCTAATTTCTCAGAAGATAGGTGATCCTAGAGTCTTAGAATTAATCTCCAAATTTCTTAACGCAGGTTACATTGACAAATCCAGAAAATTAATTAAATCATCTATTGGTACTCCGCAAGGCGGTATTTTAAGTCCGCTATTATGTAATATTGTGCTTCACCAATTCGATCTATTTATGGATAAAACTATTCAAAAATTCCGAAAAGGTGATAAACGAAAAGACTCGTCTGCGTACAAAAAAGTGGCACATCAAAGAAATAAAGCATCTGATCCTAGAGTAAAAAGAGAACTTCTGTTAAAACTTAGAACTCTTAACTCTAATGATAGATTAGATCCAAATTTCAGAAGATTAGACTACATTCGATATGCGGATGACTTCGTTATTTTAGTAACAGGTTCAATTCATGATGCTACTCACATTAAAAATAATATTAAAGAAGTTTTAAAAAGAACTTGTGGATTGGAGCTTAATTCTGAAAAAACAGTTGTTACAAATATTGGGGACAATAAATGGTCGTTCCTTGGTGCAGAAATTGTCAAGTTAAGAAAAAGTCCCTCATTTTTAAGAGTTGGGAAAATTGGTAAAGCGGTAGGTACAAATCGACTTCTTATTAAAGCGCCAATCGACAAACTACTGGATAAACAACTAAAATCGGGCTTCACTAGAAGAAATGCCCAAGGTGACATTTTACCTAAAGCGTATGGGTCTATTATGAATCTTGACCATGCGGACATTCTTGCATTTTACAACTCAAAAATGCGAGGTTTGCTCAACTTCTATAGTTTTGCATCCAACAGAAATAAGTTAGGAAGAATTTTATGGCTTTTTAGAGCATCTTGCGCCTTAACCCTTGCCAGAAAATTTAAACTTGATACTATGAGAAAAGCCTTTTTCAAATTTGGAAAAACCTTAAAATGCCCTAACACTGATAAGGAAATCTTCATTCCGGATTCACTTAGTGTTTTGCATGATTACAAGAAAAATATAAGTAGTCCCTTACCGGATGAGATTATTAGGCAAAGCTGGGCCTCTAAGTTAACCCAAACATCTTTTGGGAAAGCCTGTGTCATTTGTGGAACGACATCTAGTATCGAAATGCATCATGTGCGTTCAGTAAGTGATGTCCGAAGTAGTTACCTAAGCAAGAACACTCTCTCTGTAGCTAGACTTCACGGTGCCATCCGGAGAAAACAAATACCTTTATGTAGTTATCATCATAAGTTATATCATAAAGGAGAACTTAATCATCAAGATATTATCAGTATTTCTAATTACTCGAAATATTTTTTTTTTCCTGCACCCTTGTAAGAATGTGTTATCCTGGCGAGCCGTATGATGGGAGACTATCACGTACGGTTCTGAGGGCAGTTCTTTATGGCTGACCCCTACTCCTTATTGGGTATTTGTTTAGTATTACAAATACTAACGGGATGTTTTTTAGCTATGCATTATACTGCTCATGTTGATTTTGCATTTGATTCAGTAGAACATTCCCTCTGTTGATGGTTTAGTTTTCGGAGATATCACTCTCAATATCCTCTTGCGTCTACTAAATTGTTATTCACCAATCCTAAATTATTGGTTACTAAAAGAAATGAATTATCTGAATCAGATTTTTTGAATGATTAAGAGGATTTACAGATGGTGAATGGTCATTTGGAATACGAGTTAAAGGAACAACTTGTAATTTCATTTATGCTTTTTATCTTCATAAGGACGATGCAAATTTATTAAATTTTATTAAAAATAGATTAAAGATAAGCAGTAATGTTTGAACAGGTGATCACTTTTGCAGTTTAACTGTTTCATCTAAAGATGATATAATTAAATTAATTAAAATATTTGATAAATATCCTCTTAATACTTCTAAACATCTTAATTACTTAAATTTTAAAAAAGGGTTTGAATTTTATAATAAATATCGAGAGAAAGAATCTCTCCTTAAGAATAAAAATAAATTATTAGTAATAAAAAAAATTCAACAACTAAAAGACTCAATGAATAAAAAACGAAATAATTTTGAACTTTCAACTTCTCATGAAATAAAAATTACACCTTATTGACTATTAGGATTTATAGAAGGTGAAGGATATTTTTCTATTGCTAAAAATAGACTATTTAGATCTAAATAGTCTATTTTTAGAAGCTATACAAATTTTTTTATTAAAACTACCTGGTAAATATTCTTTAAAATATGAAAGAAGTAAACCGGTTCAGTTTTTTCAACAGACTAAACCTAAAAATGAAAATTCTAATTGTATGGTTAGTGTTAGGTCTAATCTTTCCGAGTATATTCTAAAAGTTTTAATACCCTTTTTTAGATAGCTTAACTTGATTATCCAAAAAGGAATTAGATTATTTAGATTGAAAGATTGTATTATCTTTAAAACAAAAAGGTTGACATTTTACTGAAGAAGGTCAAAAAATAATAACTTCTATTTGTAATAGAATGAATAGTAATAGGTTATCTACAAATTTAAAAATTAAGGATATTGATGAATATTTAGATAATAAAATTTCATCTTTATTAAGCTTACCTTCTAATTTAGAGGTTCATTCTAATGGAAAAATTTTTATCAAAAGTATGGGTGTTTATCTCAAAGGTCAAGGAAGTACAAAAATAGAAGTTTTTGATGAACAAGGTCAATTAGTAAATACTTTTGAATCTATCAAAAGTTGTAGTATTTTTTTTTATGTAAGTGAAAGAGTTATAATAAGTAGAGCAGATTCAGGAAATAATTTTTTTTATAATAATAAAAATTATACTGTTAAACGTGTTTTTCCTCTTATTTCTTAGTTTATTAGTTATTAGTATTTATATGGGTGAATTGTGATAATTAAACTTCACTTACTTTAACTTAAACTAAAAATTAAGTTTTACGTTGTTTTTAAGTTTAACTCCTCCTACCCTTAGTGGGCGCTCCGCACCCAACCATATATGGGACGGAGAGGTTATTCCTCCGGACCGGAGGACCTCTCTCTCTTCTATACATAAAACGCAGCCGCTGCGCTCCCCTATCACCTTAAATAAATAAAATTAAATAAATGAAAAAAAAAAAAAAAAAAAAAAAAATATATTTAATTGATTTTTCTTATTATTTACATAGTAATTATAAAAATATATACTATATTTATTTTTATAAAAGATTCGATTTTATTAATATCCTCATGGTGTGTTCTTTAAATGTTGCTATATGCTGGAAACCTAAAATAATTTATAAGATACTAAAAAAAAAAAATGTTAATTAATTTTATAATACTTAGTACTATAATTTTAATAAAAAGTAAAAAAACTCTTATTTATTTTCTAATATTTTTTGTGTACCGGTAAAAATTTATTAGTCTTTAGCAATCAGCAGGTTTATCCAGAGAGACTATAAGCAATAAATAAAGTATTAAATTTTATTATAAGATAGTCCAAGTTATAATTTATATTTTTAAATTATAAATTTTGATTATGAGAGATGTTCAATCAGGATGAATTGTTAGATATACACACGCAAACGTAGCTTCTTTTTTTTTTATCTTCGTTTACGCTCGAGTAAAAAATATTAATATAAATTTATACAACTTACAATTAAATTACTGAACCTTTATCACTGAAAGTTACACTGAAACTGAAACTAAAATTGGAACTTATACTAAAAATAATTTTATTAAATATAAAAAAAAAGAGGTTAATAAAAAGCATTAACCTTTATAATATAAAAAAATTTGTATTAAATACTATAGTTTTAATTAAAAAAATAATTGATGATTTTTTAAATATTAAAGATATTACAATTTTTAATCATTCAGAGGCTTCCAATAAAGGAACCGGGACTATTAATTTAAATAATAATTCAGAATTTCTTCAATGATTTGTAGGGTTTAGTGACGCGGAATCTTCTTTTATGATTAGTTTAAAAAATAATTCTGAAGTACATTTTATTTTTCAAATTTCTTTACATATTGAGGATTGTGCAGTATTATATACTATCAGAGAGAAGTTGGGTGTTGGAGTAGTCTCAATAAAAAATAATACTTGTAGTTATCGTGTTCGTTCTTTTTTCAAAATATATTAAATGTTATTTTACCTATTTTTGATAAGTATCCATTACTTACTTTTAAGCAATTAGATTATAAGGACTGGAGAAAAGCAGTTTTAAAAAAAAAAAAAAAAATCAAGAATATTATAACTCTCTAAGTCTTACTGAAGATATATTTAAACAATTATCTGATATAAAACATAACATGAATAGTAATAGAACTGAAATTTTTAATTATAAATTAAAAAAAGAAAAAAAAAAGAAATGATTTCTAAATACTGACTAGTAGGTTTTGTGGAAGGAGACGGAAGTTTTTATTTTTCTAATGGTAATGCTGTTTTTAGTTTAACTAAAAAAAAAGAAAAAAAAAATTTTAGAAGTTATTGCTGAGTACTAAAAAAAATATTCCTTTATGTCCTCCGGTTCTGCCTCTGCATCCTTGTAAAAAATTGTTTAAACCATCTAAACCTCATTGTTCTATAGCAAGTAAAAATAATAATAGTGCCTACCAATTAGATATCCAAGATAAAGATGTTTTATTTCAATATATTTTTCTTTTTTTAAAGATTTACAGTTTTATACTAGAAAAAGTGTAGATTTTTCTATTTGATCTTTAGGTTTATATATTTTTATCTATGGTTATAATCATGTATCTAAAGGTAAAGAATTATTACTAAAATTAACTAATAATATGAATTCTAAAAGATATTTTTCAGATCTTTCAGAGTTGTTAGAAACACAGGAAATTAAAGAGCTATTTTCTATTGAACCTCCTTTTGATATTTATTCTGGAAAAAGTCATTCATTGTTATCTAAAGAATTTCATGCTAAAAAAGGAAGTAGAAAAGGATATAAATTATATGTTTATAAAAATGGAATTCAAATTGAAGGTTCACCTTTTCCCAGTTATAGTAAAGGATGCAAAGTTTTAGGTATAATTTCACCTTCTAGTATTAAAAACTATATCGATACAGGAAAAATTTATAATGAATACACTTTTTATTCTTCCGACTCAAATTCCCCCACCCTAATTTAAAAAGGCCGATAGTAAATTTTAAATTAAGGTTAAACCATTACGCGGAGCAGTAATAAAAATCTTCTTCTTAATCTAATAAACTATACTTTAGATTCCGGAGGGTTAGTTTGCATTTTTATTTTAAATTTTAGTAAGTAAGTAAGTCAGAAAGTAATAAGTAAAAAAGCAAGTAAGATTAATATTAAGATTAATTTTACCGATAAATAAAGTAAGAAAGTCAGTCTCTTCTTCACAGCCGTCCAGATTAAAAAAAAAAAAAAAAAATTTTTTATACGTGGAATTAAAAATTAAAAATTAAAAATTAAAAATTAAAAATTAAAAATTAAAAATTTTTTTAGCGGAAAAAAAATTTAAATTAATATTTGTCTCAATCCCCTCTAAGTTTAGTGCTGGTTATCTTTTATTCAGCAAAGAATAGAGGGGAAGGGCTTTAATATATAATATCTACTAAGTTGTATATTAAAGAATTAAACTATATGCTTAAAAGATTTTTTTTATAAATATACTATCTATATTGGTACGTAAAAATTATTTATAAGTCCTATGAGTATTTATATTAATATTTATAGGTTTAATTAAAGTAAAAAATTTATTAGCAAAAGATTTTTTATCTTTTCAACGATTATACGTTTAAAATAATAAATTAAAGAAAATTATAAATGGATAGTAGTATAATCTATTTAATTAATTATTATGAAATAGTCTAAATTATAGTTTTTAATCTCTACGTGGTTCATCTTTCATCTTTTTTTGAGGTTAAACTATAATTAGCACATCGGACGAGGACTTTATTATAATTCATATAAATCTCCAAGAGTATTATTATGATCTATTGGAGTTATTATACTGGTAAGATTTTTGCCAGGTTAGATATTTTAGGGTTAAAATATTTAACTATTCACTGTTTGCTTGAAACCTTTTCAATTATTTAATACTTATAATGGAAAACCGCGCTAGGCAGGCAGGGTCCTATAAGTAAAAATTTAAATAATAAAATAAAAAGCTTCCCCCCCCCCTCTACGTAGAACCCCATCCATCAACCATCGATGTATAGCAGGGGACAAGGTTAAATTAGGAGGTAACTAGCAGGTTTACCCAGAAAGTACCTCAACGACTATACGTGAAGTAAAAAAATATAGTCTTATTCTTTTTTTTTTTTAACCATAAAAAAGATTAGAAAAATTTTTGATTTGAAATCTTTATCTTTTTTTAAATTTTATCAGATAAGTGAATAAGTTAAATTAGGTTTGTACACTTTTTATTATATAACTCTGTTTTCCACAATTTTCTTTACGGTGGCCTACTTTAATAGAAGTGTGTCTGCATCTACTCACATATCTTTCTACGTTATATGAGAAGCGTTTAATTCTCCCCTTTCATTCCAATACAGTTGGGCAGGTGGAGTGGAGGCCTGGTCGATAGTTTCTATGGGTCTTCAATTTACAGCTATCCCTAGTCCTAGTCTTAACAAATTTCTTAATAATAAAAAGATAACAAACACTATTTTTATCATGGAACAAGAACCAATAAGTAAAATAAATTTACCTGTAAAAAGTACCTTAAACTCAATATCTGGTATTTACCTTTGTGTTAATTTAATAAATAACAAATGTTATGTGGGAAGTGCTTCTCTAAAGCATATGTATAGGAGATATTCAGCTCATTTACTCGGAGGGAAAGGAGGGAGTTTTTTAGTAAACCGTGCAGTTATATGGATTAGAAAATTTTGCTTTTATAGTCATTGACGCTACTAATCAGCAAAATATCTCTCATCTCCGTAATACTTCTTCTCCTTGTCCACGTAAAGGAGAGGTTATTTCAGACCTCTTTTCTATATCTAAACTTAAGAGCAAAGAGAATCTCCTTAAATTAGAACAAAAATATATTGATTTACTTTTACCCGAGTATAATTTAGCTAAGATTGCGGGTTCCGTTTTAAATACTAAGTGAAGTTTAAATTCTAAATTAAGATTAAGGCAAAGTGTAAAAATGAAAACACACTTAGCCAACTTACGACTTTTAATGAAACCTGTATCAGCTGAGACTCGTGAGTTGATGAGAAGTAGTGCTTTAAATAGACCACCTATGACTGCTGAAACAAAATTAAAAATGTCTATAAATAATCACAAATCACTACAAATAACATCTTATTTTGCAGATTCGGGTTTAATTTATAGAAAATTTGTGTCTATCTAGAGATCCGCTGAACATTTTTTTAATGACCAAAATCGACGGTCGCCTATAAAATATGCAATACTAAAAAATACAAAAATTTTAGATAAATATTACATAAAAAAATCTAAACCATAAATTGAGGAGTAATAATTAATTGCACAAACAAATACAGGTTTAATTCTTAATTTCTTTAACTCCTAAACCACCCCAGGCTCATTGAAATTTAGAAGGTAAATTTTAATTTCAGCAGCTGGATCTCTAAAAAAAAAAATTTTAATTTTAAAATAAAATTAAAAATTTTTTAAGTAGTGTTATTCCACTTAATCCAAATTCAATGATATAATTGTTAAAAAAAAAAAAAAGGTGTGATGCCGACCCTAATGTTTTAACTTAAAAAAAAAAAAGAATAGATTAATGATGGCTAATACTGAATTTTGGCCTAATTGTAAATATGATTTTGGCTTCGCCACTAATATTACTTATATGACAAGTAATATGCTTCCTATTAACAAACCTAGAACTAAAGCTATTTTAAGAATAGGACCTCATAATAAAGAAGTATTAGACGTTATTATTTGTGGAATGTTAGGTGATTTTTGAGGTGATAAGATCCCTGGAAATTTAATGAATAGTACTAGATTTCAAATAGAACAAAGTATAACTAATGCAGCTTATATTCATTATTTAACTTTGTATTTTTATAACTTAGGTTATTGTGCTCGCCCTATTCCTGTTTTAAAAAAAAAAAACAGATAAAATTATAGAAAATCGATTTAATTATAGACTAACTCTTTTTACGTTTACTACTTTTAATTGAATTTACGATTCTTTTTATACAGAGGTTAAAGGTGGTAAAATTAAAAAAAAGGTACCTTTATTTATATCAGAATATTTAACAGCCAAAGGGTTAGCCCATTGAATAATGCAAGCAGGTTCTCCTTACGTTTTAGAACAAGAGGCTATATTAATAAATACTAAATTAGGTAATATTTCAGAAATAAATTTTATTAAAAAAATACTATTAGATAAATATAATATAGATTCTATTGTTAAATCAAACGACTCTAATAATAATGTTAATTTTAATCTTATTATTAAAGATTTATCTTTTTTTAATTTAACTAAAATTATAGCACCACATATGCCTCTTGAATTTTCATTTTTGTTACATTCTGACTATTTATCAAGTTTTGTTCAAAACTCTAAAAACTTAGAAAATAAAATTATTTCTGAATTATTCGAGCCAGTATTAATTTATAGTGATCTTTCTAAAGAAATTAATAGAAAATCTATAAGTAAAGAAAATGTAGATAAATCAGGTATTTATAAATGAACGAATCTTAAAAATGGAAAGAGTTATATAGGATCAAGTAGTAAACTAAATAAAAGATTTTTAAATTATTTTAATTATAATTATTTAGCAGATCCTAATAGAAATATGTTAATTAATAAAGCTTTATTAAAAAATGGTTTTTATTCGTTTAAATTAGAAATTTTAGAATATTGTGATGTTAATTTATTAATTGAAAGAGAGCAATATTTTTTGGATATTTTTCAACCTGAATATAATGTATTAAAATTAGCAGGTAATAATTTAGGTTTTAAGCATTCTGTTGAAACTTTAAATAAATTTAAAAATAGGATTAGAACTCCTGAACAAATTATAAAGTTAAAAAAACATTTATCTGAGTTAAATTCTAAACTTTTTACAAAAGAATTTAGATCTAAACTTAGTGAAGGAACTGCAAATTTTAATCGTTTAACAAAAAGTAAAAAAGTTATTTTTACTGATACTATTACTGGATTAAAATTAACTTTTACTAGTCAAAGAGAAGCTTCTTTAAAATTAAAAATATCCAGAAATACGCTTACTAAATATTTAAATAGCAGTAGTTTATATAAAGATAAATATTTAATAAGTGATAATTAAAACTTAAAAAATATATTTTTACTGTCCACTTTTTCCTAGACATGTTAAGTCTAACGCAGCCACCCCACCCCCCCCCCCCCCCCCCCCCCCCCCCCCCCCCCCCCCCCCCATGGGGGGGGGGGGGAGGCTGTATTGAGGGGAGGCTGTATTGAGGGGAGGGAGGGGAGGGGAGGGTAGTAGAGTGCTTCGCAGGAAAATAATGCAAGATGGATCATTTCATAAAGGTCAAGGCATTAAATTAGCTACAAATAGTTTTACTTATGAAGATTGTAAATTTCTTGCTTTAACACTAACAAATAAATATAAATTTAAAACTAGTGTAGTTAAATCTGGTAAGCCTAATCAATGGTGTGTTTCTATATGGAAAGAATCGATGCCTTATTTAGTTGAATTAGTAAAACCTTATTTTATACGTGAAATGGAATATAAATTAAAAGGTAGTTTATAGTTTAAGTTTATTATTTTAAATAGTGGTATACTCTCTCTTTAATAAAAAATTTTTCCACGTGGATCGAAGCATCTATATCATATTATACAAAGTCAAGATACTAGGGCAAATCATAAATTGTTTTTATAAAGATTTGGTATAGAAGTATCTTAATACCTTGACAGAGGTATTGGTTTTTAATAAACTGGCAATATTAGTGAAAACGGTCAAAGAAATAAAATCTGTTTTCCAGACCGTCGGTTGAAAAACACAATCGCTACAGACTGGGTCACTAGTGGGTGTCTGCAATGATGCTTAATGTACAGTCGGAAGGTTTTAATTTTTTTATTACACAAGGCTCTAAATGATGATTATTAGAAAGATCTATATGTATTGAGGATTAATAATTTGATAGAGTACAGGACCATTAATACGAGATTTTACTTTATTTAATAAAGTATGTATAATGGTAAACCTTTGATTGGTTTCCTGGGTTTGTTACATAGCCCAAAATGATTTAAATTCAACCTTAACAAACATAAACACAACTTATTTAACACTCCCCTGCCGTACCGCACCAAATTCGCCACCCACCCCTCCAAGCAAATAAATATAATAGGTATAAGAGATTTTTCTACTTCAA
This sequence comes from Hymenopellis raphanipes, assembly GCA_036872995.1. Taxonomy (NCBI): domain Eukaryota; kingdom Fungi; phylum Basidiomycota; class Agaricomycetes; order Agaricales; family Physalacriaceae; genus Hymenopellis; species Hymenopellis raphanipes. Next base: position 82,139 of record JAYMDG010000034.1, read on the forward strand.
GTAGAAGAAGTATCACTGTTACATTACCATGTAAGAAAGATAGTGACGAATATTTGCTGAAAAAATTTATTACAGAAAAAAAACTGAATCCAGTTTTTACATATGAAAATCTATCTTATAGTACGATAAAAAACAGAGTTTTAAATGAAACACGGAATCTTAGTGGTATTTATTTAATCTTAAATAAATTTACTTTAGATTATTATATTGGATCAGCTTCTACTGGTAGATTATATGCTAGATTTACTAATCACTTATTTAATTTTAATGGTAGTAAAGTAGTTAAAAATGCAGTAAAAAAATACGGTATATCTTCTTTTGCTTTTATGGTTTTAGAATTGTTTCCTGAAATAGTAAACAAAGAGAACAATAAAAATTTATTAGATTTGGAAGATTTTTACTTAAAATCTTTATTACCAAACTATAATATCTTGACTGAAGCTGGCTCAAGTTTTGGTTATAAACATAGTGAAATTACTAGACTAAACATGAAAGCTAATTACAGTGAAGAGCGTAGAATGGCTATAGGTAATTTAAATAAAGGTAAAAGTTTATCTACTAATACTATTGAATTGATGAGACAAGCGGCTTTTAACCGCACAAAACCTATCTATTCAGCAGAAGCTACTCTTAATATGACAAAAAAATCTAAAGCTATACTAGTATATAACTTGGATTACACTGTTTATGGAAAATTTAATAGTATAGTTGATGCCGCTAAATCTCTAGGTTGTAATCAAAAAACCATAACTCGGGCTTTACAAAGTCCAAAAAAGATATTAAGAAGATGTTGAATAGTTAAATATGTTTAAAAATTAGTTGTTACGCGTTGCTTCTTCACTTCAACAACTAAAAAAAAAGTTGAATTTAAATTATAGTCCCATGAGTAAAAATTTATATGCAATCTATGGAGAGAAATACAAATTAAAGTGGAATAGCCCGACAGGGGTATTGAAGAAACCTTAAGGTTTCTTTGGCAATGTTAGTGAAAACGATCAAAGAATATTTAATCCATCCAACTTTTAAAAAAAAAATCAGTCAGTGGAGAAAAACATGAGATTAAATGTTAGAGATCGTCGGTTAACCATATAATCGCGACAGACTGGGTCACTAATGGGTGTCTGAAATGATGCTTAATGCACAGTCGGAATTTTTAGTTTTAGATATATCTAAGGGCTTATCTATGACTAATATAATACACGAAATCAAAGTTATTATAGCTTTTTATAAATGTCACCCGCAAACCACCCCTAAATAAAAAAAAAAAAAAAAAAAAAAAAAAAAAAAAAAAAAATAAAAAAAATAAAAAAGGGGTACCCCCCTCCGTACTCCCGAACGGGGGGAAAATGGTGCCGTACTTATGATATAATTTTTTGAATACTTGAAAGTCCGTTAGATATCTAACGGAAAAAATTTATTTCCCGTACGGGCGGGGTGGGTGTCTCAGCCCAACTAAAAAAATAATTTTTTTTAGGTCGAGACTTTTAATTTATATTTATATTAAGTAAATTAGTATGTTTTACCCTATAGTCAAATGAGTTTCTGAGGTTTAAATTTAAGCCTCACATGCTATTTTGATTTTTTTAATTTAGAACTGTTCACATCAAATTATAATATTAATATTCAAACACTTATCTCTGTTTTAATTTCTAATGGTAAATCAGTTAATCGTATAAAGGCTGATTCTCGTATAGGTCCACATAATAAAAAAATATTAAGTATTATATATGGAACATTATTAGGAGATTCTCATGCTGAATTTAGAAGTAATGGGAATGGCACGCGTATAAGTTTGTATCAAGAGGCTATACATATTGAATATCTTTTATGATTACATAAGGAAATATCTTTAGAAGGTTATTGTAATCCAAAAACTCCAACTATCCAAACTCGATTAGCAAAAGAAGGTAAAATACGTAATATTATTCGTTTTCATACTTACACCTATTCTAGTTTTAATTTTATTCATTCAGACTGATATAAAAATGGTATAAAACATATACCTCAAAATATTTCAGAGTATTTAACTCCTTTAGCCTTATCTATCTGAATAATGGATGATGGGTCACGAGTAGGTTCAGGGCTAAAATTATGTACAAATTCTTTTTCATTCGAAGATATAACTGGTTTGACATTAGTATTAAAAGAATTATATGGTATAATCTCTTCAGTTCAAAGTGCTGGTGTTCCTAATCAATATCTTTTATATATTTGATCAGAATCAATGCCAATAGTACGTAAGTTAGTAAAGCCTTATATGGTTTCCTCTATGCTTTATAAATTAGGAGATATTACTATGAAAAAAATTTAAAGCACAATTCTAAATTTAAACAAACAAAGTAGTATAGTCTATTTTACATCATGTGAATAGGCAATGCTGATGAAAACGGTCAAAGAAGACATCTCTATTTCAGACCGTCGGTTATTTCAATTTCAAATAATAATTAAAGTTATTATTAAAAAAAAAAATAAATGATCGCTACAGACTGGTTCATCGGTGGGTATTTTTAATTAAAAAATGCTTAATGTACAGTCGGAGGTTTTGTAGATCTATCTACCACAAGGCCTTATCTTAATATTCTTGAATCAAGAAGGGATAAGGTACAGGAGCATATATCTGGAGAAAATTGTCTTGTCTAATAGACAGCAGTATATGAATAAAACCTTGGCAACAGTTATTACTAATTTAGTAAGTACTATCCCAGTTTTTGGTAAAGATATCGTAGAGTTAATTTACAAAATATCCGCCGCCGCAGTATGCGAAGGCAAAGAAGAATTTCCCACTATAATATTTAAGGACTTTTGTTATTATAAATTATTTCCATCTATTTTAACAACAATTGGAACAATAAGTCCTAATGCTTTAAAAAAAGGTAAAAAGATTAAAACAGATAAAAAAGAATATCTTTTGATACCTTATCAATTTTTAGCTTTTTTTGTAGGATTAATAGATGGTGATGGCTATATACAAGTAACAAAAACAACTAAAGGATTTATAGCTATAAAATTAGTTTTAACTTTAAGTTTAGAAGATTTAACTACTTTAGAATATATTAATTCTGTATTTAAATTAGGAATTATAACTATAAGTAAAGATAGATTAAATCCAACTTGTACTTATAAAATAAATAAAACTGACCTACAAGAGGTTATATTTCCATTATTAAATTATCATAACATTTTTTTTTTGATAGAATCAAGAAGAAATCAGTATAATAAAGCAATGTCTATTTTTAAAAATGATATAAAATTATATGATAAAATATCTGATAATAATATTACTACTGAATTTAATTTACCTAAGTCTTCTTATGATTATTTAAATTTAAAATTTTATAAAAATTGATTGGTAGGTTTTACTAATTCTGAGGGTTCTTTTTTTATTAAAAAAAATAATGAAGGATGTTTCCAAATAAAACAAAAGATTGATCCACTTTTATTTAAAAGTTTTAATTTATTATTTCAAAGTAACCGAAAAATCGATATTGAATTAGATAAATATGCTCAATTCTCTGTGTCTTCTAAAAAAGATATCCAATCAGTAATTAATTTTTTTTCTTTTTCAGGGTTACATCCTTTAATTGGTAAAAAAAATGTTCAATATTTTAAATGGTTAAATAATTTACAAAATAGTAAGCGTTACAGAGACCTAAATTTTCCTCAATAGATAAAAAATTTTAACTTCTCTTATTTATGAAATTTTTTTATTATTATTATTTTTAATTTTAATAAAAAAAAAATATAATACAACGTAGGAGTAATAACATTTGATTAAAACTGTTTAATCTCAAAGTTATCCAAAAAAAAAAAGACCAAAAAATTCTTTTTTTAAGTTACTAATATTATAAGGGTTAAGGCTTTATTTTTTAATCAAACCCTACCCCCCCCCCCTTACCCCTCAATACAGCCACCCCCACCCCCCAATACAGCCACCCCCCAATACAGCCACCCCAAAGGGGGGGTTGTATTGAGGGCTAACGCGGAGGGGTGTTTCTTCCACGTACTCCTATAAATGGGGGGTGGGTTTATAAGTCCGGCGCTAAATACGACGCAGGCTGGGTGCCGGACGGCTCCTACCCATATATGGGGCGGGGGTAGAATTCTAATTTCTTTTTAAGATATTTTGTGAGGATTGGCTCCTTAAAACAGTAATGTTTTAGTGGCAAAAGGGGAGAATTGCAAGGACGTCTTAATAATTTCCTCTGTTATTTAGATTATTTGCAGCGGAGCTTTATTCGGTATTTTTTTTAGACCTCTTCTCCGGAACGTACTTAATAATAAAATAGCAAAAATACATTTTTTCCTTTGAAAATTCAAATCAAAAAAAAAAAAAAAAAGTTAGGTGTAAATTTTTTAAGTAGAGGAATAAATTAAAGAGTAAAGAACGTTCAACGACTAATGAGTGAGTAATACCAACAATAAGCTCAACACGAGAACCCCTCAACCAATAGTTTAATTTTTGGTTGAAGACATAGTCTAAACATCTTTAAGTGATGAAGATAGAGATTAAATACTCTGTCATTAATTAATTTGTAATTTGAGGAGGCTTGAATCAATTAAAAACTGAAGAGCCATACAATAGTGATATTGTATTGCAAATACAGCTTATTGCTAGAACGGCTCCAAATTTAAGAATTAGATACTCTCATAGTCTAACTATGGTAGTTAAAAAGCTAATTACAAGGAGAAAACCAGCAGGTATTAGATATAATTCGTATATCGAAGTACCTCAGAGACTAAACGCTGTAGAACTTAAAAAAGCCATGTTAGTAGGTTTTGTGGAAGGAGATGGATGATTTTCTGTTTCAAAAAAAGGTAAATATTTAATGTGTGAGTTTGGTATAGAATTAAGTATTAGAGATGTACAATTAATATATAAATTTAAAGAGTTTTTAGGTATAGGTACTGTTAAATTTAGAAAAACAGAAGGTCGAAGTCACACAGTTATTTACCGAGTTAGAAAAAAATCTCATTTAAAGGCTGTAATTTTACCAATATTTGATAGCTATCCTCTATTATCTAATAAACAATATGATTATTTAAGATTTAGAGACACACTTTTAAAAGGAATTTTACTTTTTAATAATCTAGATTCTAATTATATTCGTCCAACAATACCTTTAAACTCTGTAGATTCTATTCTCAGTGTCCCTTATTTTACCTCTTGATTAGTAGGTTTTATTGAAGCTGAAGGTTGTTTTAGTATCTATCAACCTATTAATAGTACTTCTAAAGTAGCTAGTTTTGACATAGCACAAACTAATGAATCTAATTTAATTTTAGCAATATCTAAATATTTCTCTTTTACTCAAAAAGTTCATAAAGATAAAACCAATTGTTTTAAATTAAAAGTTTCTAGTGTTAGATCTGTAAAAAATATAATAAAATTTATGGAAAAAGCTCCAGTAAAATTAATGGGCCATAAAAATTTACAATATTTCTTATGACTTAAAGAACTTCGTAAAATCCCTAGATACACAAAAAAAAATTAGTATCCCTAATATTTACTAAACTAACTAACATTATTTTTTTTTAAGTTTATGATATAGTCCAAACAATATGGTGACATATTGAGTATAACGAGAGTTTTCAATTTAATAAATTGATTACGGGGTTATCAATACTTTGTTCAGTAAGTAATGCTACTTTAAATAGATTTTTCTCATTACATTATATTTTACCATTTGTATTAACTGCTTTAGTAGTTGCTCATTTTATGGCTCTTCATCTTCATGGGTTAGTTTTATTTGGCCCAAATTCTCTATATATACAATCTTTATACCTTAAACCTAGTTTAGCTTTTATATTACCTAATTTTAAAGGTAAAAACCGTATTGGCCCACATAATGATGAAATTTACTCTGTTTTAGTAGGCTCATTATTAGGAGATGGTTTTGCTGAAAGATTACCTAGTGGTGGTGTTAGATTTAGATTTAAACAAAGTGTAAAACATAAGGAATATATATTTTGATTATATGAATTTTTTTTTTATAGAGGTTATTGTTCTAATAATTTACCTGTTTTATTTAACCACAAATTAGGTTATGCTAAACATGTGGGGGGAGTATATCGTTTTGATACCTATACTTATACTAGTTTAATAGATTTATATAAATTATTTTATAATAGTAGAAAAAAAAAAGTTATACCTTATAATATTGGTGAATTATTAACTCCGTTGGCTTTAGCTATCTGAATTATGGATGACGGTACTTTCAAAACATCTAGTGTTAGAATCGCTACTAATTGTTTTAAAAAACAAGAGTTAGAATTATTAATATTAATTTTAGATTGTAAATTTAATATAAAAAGTACCTTACATAAAAATAATGATAGTTACCAATTATATATAAAACAAGAATCTTTATTTATATTAAAAAAATTAGTATTACCTTATTTTGTTCCTAGTATGTTTTACAAATTAGGATTATAATTTATATAGAGAAAGTCGTGAGATTAATTGGTTAATCTCTAAGTCTCCGACGGGAGGCTTAAAGAAGGAGATACTCTTACTGTATACAGAAAAGGATAGGGTTAGGTTATTGTTTTCCTTTTTTGGCAATGCTAGTGAAAACGGTTAAAAATTATTTTTATTTAATACTAATAGACCGTCGGTTATATTAATCCTATAATTGTTTAAAATATGATCGCTACAGACTGGGTCACTGGTGGGTGTAAAAAAAAATTTTTATTTTTTTATGCTTAATGTACAGTCGAAATTTGCAAATAATCCTAATGGGGTAACATCTAATACAGATAGATATCCTATGTATCCTTATTTCATATTTAAAGATTTAGTGACAATATTTGCATTTTTTTTAGTGCTATCTATAATCGTATTTTTTTATCCTAATGCAATGGGTCACAGTGGCCCTTTTAATTACACCATATGCTTAAATAACTAATTAGATTTTTAAAGTGCTTTTTAAGCTAAAATCTTTTTTAATTTTTTATATTTTTTTATATAATATTAGTCAATAAGCAGAGAATTTTTATTTTTATCTCAGAGACTATACGTGTAAATTCATTTTTTATATTTACTTTTTATTTTTAATTTCTAAAACCCTACACAACCTACTCTACATACACCCCACCCATCCACTCTCCTCAGCCTAGCCACGCCCCTGCTGTAACGCGGTAGCAGGTAGCCTCTCCTTAAATGGCTACTTAAAAGGGGATTGAAACAGGGGTGGGAAGGGAAAGGGTGCCGCCCTCCACCCGGCCCCACCCCCTGCCGTACGGCAGGGGAGGGAGTGGAAAGGGAGGGCTTCCACACCCCTAAATGGTGTATTTAGCAGGGGACCCGACCCGTATTGTACGGGTCGGTACGGGAGGAATAAAAATATACCTATCTACACATAGTCTATTAATCCATTAATCACATACTTTAGTAATCCCTGATTAACATTAGACCTATTTTAACGGTGGGTCCACGGAGAGAGAGCTAAATTTTAAAAAAGTATTTATTATGAATATGAAATAGTCCAATTAATAATTACTGTTAAAATTTGTTATAAATTCTAAGTTTAAAATTAGTAAGAAATTATAAATAATAAAAAAAAAAAACAACGTCAAAAACAGCATTCCTCATCAGCATACCATATAAACCAATCTATTAAAAATTTCCAGTTTTAATCCCGTACGTTAACGTCAAATGGAATTAGAAATTAAAATTTTTTAATTTAAATTATCACCCTCCCCTCTGTGGTCTTCTCCTGTGGCCCTCCCCACCCCTATCCGCAACGGCGTATTTGAATACTTGGAAGTCCACATCCATAAATGGGAGGGGTGGTACCACTCCCCATGCCTTAAATGGAAGGGACCCCTAAAAGGGGGGGGGAGTGCAGACGAGGTCTTTTTAAATTTAAAATTAGAAAAAAAAAAGTTTTATATTAAATCTGCTTAATCTCCCCTTAATTTAAGAATATAAAATTTTCAATAGCTTTATATTTTAAAATTAAGCGCTCAACATAAAAAAGTACGATAAAAAATATAATTGATACCCTGCCCTTATTTACTATATCTCTAAATATTTTAATGGTTTTTGTTAATAGTTCTGTGTTGGGAGTATTCATTTGACTGATACTTTTTCTAATTTTAAAAATTTAGATCCTTTTTTTATTAGCATGAGCGCAGGGTTAATTAGTAGTTATAAACATAGTTGTCATTTTTCTACGTCTTATCCTACGACTACGTCTATGTCTTCGTCTTCTCCTGCAGAGGAATTATTTATAATAGAGGATTTAAATAAAGAAAAGTCTAATAATGAAAATAAAAAGAAAATGACTGATAAGGAATTTAAGCAATGGTTTGTTGGATTTAGTGATGCGGAATCTAATTTTACAATCTATCTTAGAAAAGATAAAAAAGGAGGTATTAATTTTGGTTTTAGGATAGAGTTACATTCTGATGATATTGATGTTTTATTTTTTATTAAAAAAAAATTAAAGTGTGGTACTGTGGTAAAATCTAAGACCGCCAGGAGAAATTCTGTTAAATTTACAATTACTGGAATTAATGATTTAATAAATAAATTATTTCCTATTTTTGAGGAGCATAGTTTAAATACAACTAAATTTCTAGATTATAATATTTTTAAACAGGTAGTGTTATTATATAAAGATAAAGAACATTTATCTGAAAATGGAAAATTAAAAATAGTTAATTTATTGAATCAATTTAATAACAAGAGAACTGAATTTAAATTGCCACTTAACCATCAAATAGTTATTACTCCCTTTTGATTACTAGGTTTTATAGAAGGTGATGGATCATTTTCTATTCAAAATACTAAAATGAAAAAATTCCAAGCTAGTTTTACCATTTCTTTGTCAGAAGTTCAAAAGCCAGTTTTAGATAGTATAAAAATGTTTATAGACAGTTTAGGTACCAATAAAGATAATCTTGACTTGCACATTGATCGATGTAGTGTTAATTTTAGAAAAGCTAGAACTAGTTCAGATAAACCACAATATGCTATAGTAATATCAGATCTTTTTTTTATTTATCATTATTTTTTACCTTTTATTAATAATTTAATTTTTTTAAGTAAAAAAGAACTTGATTATAAAGATTGAGTTTTAGGAGTAAAAATTTTAGTGAGAGGTTTACATAAATTAGAAGAAGGTAAATCTTATATATTGAATTTAATATCTAGAATGAATTGGAGTAGAGACTATTCTGTCATTCCATCTACTGAGGATAAAAAGGATCAAACAACTATCTTTGCTTATCCTCCTTTGTATAAATTTGGAAGTTCTGGAGAGTTAATAGAAATATCTACTAACAAAACAATTACAGCTTCTAAATTTTATAAAATAATACCCTTATTAAACTTAAATAATTCTTCATTAAACAATAGTAACTCTTTATTAGAAATAAAATTTAAACCTTTTTATCTTAAAGGTAAACAAGAACTTTGTCAATTTTTTGGTTTATCTGACGCAACTATATATAAGTCAATTAATGATGGAAAACCTCTTTTAAATAAAAAAACAGGTTTAACTTATACTATTATAAAAATTTTCTAACAGTTAATTATTAATCTTGCATAGTGACAACTAGAGGAAGCTTTATTGACTTTTATTTTTTTTTTACGTTACTGTTTTTCACTGAAACTGTCAGTGAAACTGAAAAAAAAAAAAACAATAGAAATCATAGAGTACTGGTGGATTATTATTATTCAATTTATTTTAATTAATCTATATGGTTAAGCAGTTTTTTTTTTTAGTGTCAGAGCTTGCTTAAAAAATAAAAGTTTTTTGAGATCCCTCCCGTACGGGAGTAGTAGTCTTACCCGGCCTTAACAGAACGGAAACAAATGAATATTAATAATTCGAAATGAACTTTAAGCTGAAAACCTTTTAATATGATTACAATAGTCCTATTGTTAAAATAGATTATTATAAAGCAATCAGCTGGAATTTAACCTTTCCTCAACGACTATACGTTCATATCTATTAAGATAGAGTAAGATATAGTCTATTTTTATCTAAAAATCAAAAAGAAAATAAGTTTGTATTTGTTAGATAAAAATGATATTCCTGCTAATCCCATGTCTACTCCAGCTTCTATTGTTCCAGAATGATAAGTTAAAAGATGTCATGCCTAAGAGTTATCTTAGGAAAAATAAACTTTACTGTATACTAAAAACTCCTAAAGATTTAAGTACTATAGTTTAAATGTTTTAAAACAATATAGTTAAAATCTTAAATATATAGGCTTTACTATTTTTTTAGTTAGCCCTTATGGACAATCAGTAGGAAATTTATGTTTTTAAGTTTAAATTTTACCCCCTTTTGCTTCTTCACAGCAGTTTGTGGAGTGAAATTTTTTTAATTAACTAGTTTAAAAAAAAGCAAATACCTCAGAGACTACACGTAAAGCATCTTAAAAAAAATTTTTTTTTATTAAGGATGAAGAGATAGTTCTACCATTGTTGAAAAAGGATGGATATAAATTATTTATATTTTTTATATACTTTTTTTTTATCTGATAACTTCTATAAGTTTAATATGTAAAAAAAGTTACACAACTTGTGTTAAAAAGAGATTAACTAAAGTTGAAAGATCTAAAATAAGGATTGATAGTCCTTTAAATGATATAATAATAGGTTTATTATTAGGTGATGGACATATTCAAAGTAGATCTCTTAGTGGAAATAGTAGATTTATATATGCTCAAAGTAGTTTAAGAATACATCACTTAAATTATTTTAATCATGTTTATAATTTATTTAAACCATTTATTTCTACGTGGAAAGAATTTAAAGCTAAATCTATATCTTTTATAGATAAAAGATCTAACATAACTTATAGTTCTATTAGTTTTGCTACATTAACATTACCTTGTTTCACTTATTATAAAAATTTGTTTTATAGCTTAAATAAAAAAATAGTTCCTTCAAATATAAATCAATTATTAACTCCTCCACTGAGAGGTTTAGCTTATTGAGTGATGGATCCTTTGATGGTTCTCTACTTCAACAAAATAAAGGTTTACATTTAAGTGTATATGGTTTTTCAATTGATGAAGTGACTCTTTGTGGGTAAAAAAAACATTAGAAGCCTTATTTGAACCAGAAGCTACTATTAAATGTTCTATTCATAAACATAAAAAAGGATACAGATTATATATATGAGAAGAAAGTATGATAATAGTTAGAAAACATATATCTCAGTTTATGCATGAAGACATGCTTTACAAAATAAATCCCCGCTACCGCAGTACAACATTATAAAAATACTGTGTATTTGTTTTGTTTTGTTTGCTTTCTAAACCCTACCATTCCCTGCAAGTAGTACGGCCCCTTACTAAAACCGTAAAAAAAATCTGAACGAGTTTTTGTTTTTCTAAACATCCTTCACATTCAGATTTTTTTTAGTAAGTGTTAAATTATATTAAATAATATATTTTTAAGATCTTTTACCATTTTATGCTATTTTACGATCTATCCCAAACAAATTACTTACACCTAGTGGTTTGTATAAATTTTACTATAAGCTTAAAGTCTTGTAATTCTAGTACTGTCATTTACAGTAAAAATCTTAGAATTTGTTTAAGGTAATTAGCTAGTTTATTGTTAACTATGATCCTTATTTTTTTTTTATTACTTAAAGGTTTTTTTTAATTTGAAAAAGTATAACTACAACCATTAATAAGGAAAGGCTAACGCTGCCAAATCATCTGGTTATGAAACTCCATCGACTATACGTAAAAGTATAAAAAAAAAAATATACTTTTTTTTACGTTGTAATTAAATCGACGTTTTTTTTTACATAAGATATAGTCAATAATGGCTAGGAAATTATATTGAAATAGTATTTCTTATTTTTACCTACATCCAACTACTCCTACTCCTTGCCTTAATTAGTACCCGTGCTCTTTTTAAAGATTTGACGGGTACGGTGTATACATTTTTTAAATTTAAGGTTACCTTACTGAAAATTCTCAAAATTGTATTAGGCAAGGGTCAAATTTTAAATTTTACCATCTTTAATTTAATAGATAACAAAAATTTATCTATTTCTTCAGCACGTGAACTTTTAAAACAGTGTAAAGATAATTTTAAGTTGCCTCTTAATTTTAATTTTGAGGAGTTTCGTATAGTGGCTAATGGGGTTTTTCAGGCTGAAGGACATGTTTCATGTAGAATTAGGGACAATAAGTTTTTTCCAGTATTTGCTATTAACCAAAATTTATCAGAAGAAAGTTTAAATTTTTTTTTAACTCTCTGACATGTTCTAGGACGAACAGGAACATTGAGCTTAACTATAAATAGAATGGATAAATTAGTAATACGTTTATCTTCTGAAAGTTGAGAGACAGTACTAAACACCTATGCTAAATTTTTTGATAGTACTTATGGTGAAAAATATATTGCTTTTCAAAAATTAGCAGATATACATTCTCTAACTTCTAAAAAATTAAAGTTGAGGAAACCCAATAGCCCTGATTGTTCACCTGACTTAGATCTACAGTTAGCAATACACATCGTTTATGATCTTTCATTAGATGGAAAAAATAGAAAATTATCTTTATCGGAACAATTAAGTTTATTTGGTTTAAATAGCAATAATGTTAAATTACCTATTTACAAGGATAATAATACAATCCCATCTATATTTTTTATTATAGGGTTTATCATTGGTGATGGTACTTTACATTTAAGATTAAGAAATTCGGATAAAGGTTCAATTTGGTTAATACCTACTTTATTATTACCTCAGCTTAAAAATAAATATAACGCTCATTTTTTTTCTATGTTAGAAAAATTTTTTAAATCTTGCAATATTAAAACTTACATTATAAATAAAACTAAAGAAACTGAAATTTTAAAAATTATAAGCGCTGATATTTATAATTCTCAATTTTATACTCCTCTGGCCCCCGCCCCTAATTCCATATCCCCATTTTTAGATAAAGGGGGGGAGGGTGCCTGTATTGCCTCCTCCCTTAACAGAGGATTTGGAGGAACGGCGAAAAAGAAGAAAAATGTGACCCCTGAAATGACAATACTTACTGTAGATAGTGCTAATTCTATTTTTGTTCAATTTATACCTTTGATAAAACCTTTTTCTCATTATCTTTACTGAAAAAAAGAGCAATATTATTTAATGTCTCGTGTAGCACATCTTATTAATGCTAAAACACATTACACTTTGTATGGGTTTTTAAATATTATTGATATTATTTATAGTTACCCTAATAAACGAGCTCAGTCTAAAGATTATTGGGTCCATATAATTAAATCTTGGTTTAATGCTCGAGCAGAAAAAACTCTATCTGGTGAAAATAATATTCAGGCAGTATATGGTCGGGGCTTATTAAAGGGGAAGGTTATAGCTTGAAAGTGTGTATTTCCTGTTGGATCTAATTTAAAATCTCGGCAATTTAGTTTTACAAATAGTTTTGAATCAAGAGAAGCTCTTTACAGAGCAAGGTTATATCGAGATGTCGCTATTAAATCTTGGGTAGCTGAAAACTCACTTAAATAACGTTAATTTTTTTTTATTTTTTATGGTTAGGTGTAGTGGCTATGTTTGGATCTTTATTAATTTTATTAGTTTTACCTCTTACAGATATTTCAAGAATAAGAGGTAATCAATTTAGACCAGCTATGAAATTATTATTCTGATTTTTTGTAGTTGATTTTATAATCTTATTGTGAATAGGTTCTCAACATCCAGCTACTCCTTATTTAGAAATTGGTCAAATAGCTACAGTATTTTATTTTGCGTGATTCATCTTAGTAGTACCATTTATTGGTTTAATGGAAAATACTTTTACAGATGTATCCCTTAAACAAAATATAAAAAGTAATAAATAAAATTTCCCTAAAAAGTTTAGCCCTATTTTACGTGTTGTTTTTTATTTTCCTTATAATGAGCTACAAACAAAAAAACAAAAAAAAAAAAAACAAAAAAACAAAAAAAAAAATTTTTTTTGTTTTAATTTATTACTTTATTTATTTATCTTGGCTTTAAACAATTTATAAATCCCTAAGTAAAAAAAAAAATAAGGTATCTTCATTTACCCGAGTTTTACCCATGCAGAAAAGGGTCTATTTTTAAATTTTTCTGACTAGTTACTGCTTGAATAAAATTTGCTGGCATAATACTTTTCTCTATGTATCGTAGACTGTTATTTTAAAAAAGAGGTAATCTACTTAAAATTTTATAATTATGATGAATAATGAATAATTTGAGTGTAGATACTAAGGCTACGTGAGAAATACTTTTAGAATAGTACTTAAAGACTATTATTCTAATCTAATCTAAACATTTAAGATCTTTACTTTGGTTTAAAATATAATATTTCATCAATGATAACTACTATACTAATTAAATTTCTACGTGAAGGACAAACAAAAAAAAATCCCCATATTAAAAACAATCATTTTTCAAGGAATAAAATAAATAAACAAACTATACTTTACTTGCGATTAAATAGATCTTATCTTCTTACCACCTCTCAAGTTCCCAGTGTTTTTACACGCGAAGAAAATTCTAGAAAATTTTCTACTAGTTCGCCTAGACCTAAACAAGGTTTAAAAACAAAAATAATCCAAATAATAAAGGTTGTGACAAAAAAAATTGCTACTTTACCTGTTATAGCACAAATTTTAAACTTATTAAATGGAATTAAAAATTTTTACTCCTTACTTGCGAATAATAAACATATAAGCTATATTTTTAAAGGTTCAGAACAAAAAGAATTTTCTGGAAAGATTATAGATGAATTGATAAAAAAAAGGATGGAAGAGATAGATCCTAATGCAAGCTCAGGTAGTGGAAGTACTAGTGGAAGTGGAAGTGGAAGTGGTAGTTCTAGTGGTAGTGGTAGCGGAAGTGGTAGTTCTAGTGGTAGTGGTAGCGGAAGTGGTAGTGGTAGTGGTAGTTCTAGTGTTGATGGTGGTAGTATTAAAGAAAAAATTATTGATAATAATGATTTAATTAATAATTTGTATATTGAAGATAACTTAAATAATTTAGATAACACATTATTTAATGATAATGACATTATTAATAATATAATAAATGGTCAGACTAATTTAATATTATCACCTAGTGATAATTTATCAGGGTTAGAGTCTATTATAGATGGGTTGTCGTTATTAGGAGGAAGTATAGCTGTTTTTGGTATAATTATTTTGTTTATTCAAGCTAATTTTTCAATTATTAAGAAAATAGAGTCTAGTGAAAATATTAATGTCTCTTGATTAAAAAAATATGTTACTTTTTATAATTTTAATACTTTTAATTATAATTTAAAATTTTTTAAATATTTATTATATTATAGTATGATATTTATATCTATATTTTTTATGTTTTTTATATATTATATTTTTTATCTTTATTTAAATTCATATTTATTAATTTTTAATCACATGTTAAATTATGATTTAATAAATAAAAATGATCTATTGGAATTGATAAATATGGATATTTTAAGTAAAATTGAACTATTGATTAAGATTATGTATTATATAGATGTTATAATTTTAAGTCTAATCTTAATGTATATATATTATTATATTTTTTATAAGTTAAAAAAAAAAGAATCTTATAATTATACTATTTTATGAGTATTAATGATTTTTATGATTATTTGTTTTACTATAGAAATATCAATTTTATATGATATAAAGAACAATTTAAAAATTTATATTTATGAATTTAAAGAAATACATGTAATATTAAGTAGTACTTTAATAATTAATAATAATAGATTTAGATTTGAAAATAAATATAATAGTAGGATAATTAGTGGTGATATTTCAAATATAAAGGTTGAAACAGATGTTGTTCCTTCCTTAAATGATAGCAGTGAATATTTAGCTAAATTATTGGATTTTTTAAATAATGTTGTTAATTTGGATATCCTTATTTTTATACTTATAAATTTTAGTATATTATTTTATATTTTTAAAATATTATCTGATTTAAATATTGATTTAGATTTTTTGTCTAAGTATAAATATGGTTATTTAATTAAAAATTATTTTTTAAAAATAAAAAAAAGCTGAGGTCATAGCAATTTATTCTTTATATATTCAGGTGTATTTATGGTTTGATTTTTTAGTTTATTAAATATAATATTCTTAAATTTTGTTTCTACAGAATTAAATAGTTTATTTATAAAGTAAAAAAGTGCTGGTTTATTTAACTATTTTATTATAAAGATTTAATAGAGATAGTTAAATTTAATTTTTTCAGTGGAGTAATAAAAAATAGAAAGAATAATGGTATGAAGTAGATTCGTTGATATTTTTTATCTTTTTGTTCTTTTTCCAAAAGGGACTAGATCTTGCAAATAGGTTTACAGGGCCAGAAATAGATCCTGATGACAGGTTTAAATATTTAGGTAAGGGTACAGATCCATCTCTTTTTGATAGTCAACTACCTTCTACTTCGGCTATTCCTGATTCTTCTACTTCGGCTATTCCTGATTATTTGACCCCTATACCAGACGCAAATCCTCTACCTTTGAGTTCTGCTATTCCTGGTTCTTCTACCTCTGCACCAGACCCAAATCCTGTAGCTTCCAGTTCTGCTATTCCTGATGTCTCAAGTCAAACCCAAGGTATTACTTTGGGGGATTATGAGGATTCAACGGATTCTGATAACAGTGATAGGGTTCCTAAAAAAAAAGGAAAAATAGAGGAGCCTGATCCTCCTAATATGGTTTAAGATCGTGAAACTGGATATAAAAAAGGAAAAAGTAAAAGAATGTAAAAAACAAATTATCTTAGTTAATAAACCAAAAAACAGCAAATTACCCTAAACTAATAAAGATTTTTTAACCTATTTTTTTTTTTTAATTATTAATCCTACATGCTTATGTAGAAAGGGGGAGAAGACTAATTTATTTATTTATTTTTCATTGTGGAAAAAATTTAAATAAAATTTTTAAAGCCCTCACCAAACCCCCCCCGAACATATAGAGGATGGGATGGTGTCGTATTCAAAAAAAAAATTTTTACCTTTAAAAATTTATTTGTCTTTAAACAATTTATTTTTAAATTTATTCACGACATCCACAATATTATTTAATACTATAGGATTTACCCCAACATTTAAAATATTATTCTCCTTAAGACGATTCATCGCATCGCTGGAATAAATTCTGGTACTATACCAGCTAGATTTCATGGTATTACCAATCTTTTCCACGTAGATATCTCCCTAATTTAAATTTAACTGGAGCTAATATATTAATTAATAATATAGCAACTTATTGAAGCGAGAGTATATCTTATCCTTCAATCTTTAAATATTTAATAAATATATTTATTTTATTAAATGGTCTAAATATTTTTAAAATATTCTTTAAATTAACTCGTTTCACACTTAAATTTATATTCTTGGCAGGTAATACTTTAGCAGGTGTAGGGATATTATGATCTGAATCCTTACAATCAATCGAATATTTAAAATTTTTTTCATATTATATAAAAGAATTATTAGAAAATAATTTTGATATAAAAATCCCAACTTTAAATAATATTAAACCTGAAGAAATTTCTGATAAAGATTTACCCTCTGTGGAAAATACTTTATTTTATACTGGTTTATTCCTTTTAAAAATTGTTGGAATTAATTATATTATCATTAACTAATTTTGAACATTTTTTTCCACAAACTAGTTCAAATTTACCTGACATTGGTGAATATATAACATCTATTAATAATTATGTTAATCATCTAATAGACTGATTAACTGGAAAAGGTAGCCCTTCTGGTGGAAATGAGTCTATCTTCAACTCTCCTCCCATTTATGGGGGTGACCCAAGTTCACCTACTGGCTCTGATGTAACAGTTAGAGATATTAGAAGTTCATCCCCTGTTCCAGGTCCAAGTACTCCTCCCCTTAAAAGTCCCATCCCTAAATCAAAACAATCCCTCAAATACGCCACCCTACCCCAGATCAAAAAAATACTTGAAAGTCCCTTAACAATCCACAAAGGGGGGGTGGGAGCGTTGTTAATAGCCCCACCCCTAATCACAAAAAAAATACGATTTGAAAGTCCACCCCAGATCACAAAAAGAATACAACTTGAAAGTCCACCCCCAGATCAGGCTAACGCCCCCAGATCAAAAAAAGGGGAGGCGTGGAAAGTTGCCCTCCCCTAAATGTAACATCAAAAAAAGTTGCCCTCCCCTACGTCAATGGCGAATTTGGGGGGGTGGTTTTATTTATAAGGGGGTGGGTTTAGAAGTCCGTACGGACTTTTTTGGGGTGGCGTATTTCCACTTGAAAATCCATTGAGGGGTGGACTTTTTCCACGTAGGGTGGGGTTATTAACAACCCCCTCCTTTAGGGAGGGGCTATTAACAACGCCTGATCTGGGGTGTGGTGTGGATTGCTTTCCTTTTTTTTTTTGCTACACTCCCGGTGCACTTAATCTAAAACAAAAATATAATGAATAAAGAATTCTCTTTTTAGTAACGTAATTTTTTATAAAATTCATTTATTCATTAGAATACTATATTATTTATATCTATAAAATATATTATAATATAAAGTATTAACCCTAAAATTATAACTTTTATATTAAATTTGTTATAATATAAAAATTGTAATTTCAATTTTATTTTTTGTACTTTAATAATAGATATTAAAACTACACTAAAAATAAGAACTTCACAATTAACTTTAATGTTAACATAAAAAATTAGATTTTTTTAACCTTTCATATATTTTCATTTAAGTTATTTTATATAAATACTAATTTACATTTATTTGTTTAAGTATAAGTTCAGTAAAAACTTTAAAGTTTTATAGTAAAATAATGATAACAAAAAAATATAAATAAATATAAACAACAACAAAAAAACAACAATAAATAAATAAATAAAAAAAAAAAAAAAATAATGCAAAATTTGAATATTTTAAATCAACTATGAATTTGAACAGGTCTTAGTGATTTTAGATTTTTAAGTTTTTTAAAAATAATATTTTTAATATTATTTTTATTAGTAAATTTAGGTTTGTTATATTCGGAGTATTTAGATAATAAAAGTAAATCAGATGAGGTCTCTTTTTTACAGGCTGGTTTGGGAAATGAATTAAAAAAAATTGCTACTTCCTTTATAGCGGGGGTGGGAATTTATTCTTCTTATCTTACAATTAGTGAACACCATATGAATCAAGAAACTAAACAAGATATAACTAATAAGTTGGAAAAAGCTAAGAGGGAAAGTAGAGAAGTTTCTGCAGAGAGTGAGTCAAAAGATTTTATACATAAAATGAATTTAGATAAAATTGAAAAAGGTTTTAAAAATAAATGACAAATTGACGAGAATATAGCTAATTTAAATAAAAAAATTAGAAATAACAGGGCTAATATGGTAAATGGAGATACTAGTATTACTGAAGAAAGTTTAAGAAAAGATGAATCGACATTAGATCAGCTAATACTACAAGGAAAAAGAATTAATAAAGAGTTAGAAATTGATTTTTACAACAGTAAAAAATTTACTGATGAAATGTGTCAACCTAGTATTAAAAGTGAGAGTGAAATTATGGATGCAATAAACAAATTAAAAAAAAATTCAATGTTTGGTTTAGAGGAGTGATTGAATAAATTTGAGTCTTTTAATGGTATCTCTAAATTAGCTTTTTCATTGGTACTCTCTAGTTATGTTATTTTATGAAGTTTATTTAGTATTATATTAAATTTATATGGTGACTATTTATTAGATAGATTTAAATTAGAAGAAAGATATCCTAAAATAGCTAGAATAATAATTTATAGAAGAAAACTAAGTAAATACTATATAATATCTAATTTTTTAGTAATTATAAGTATGTGTTTAATTAACCTAATTTTTGGAGTAGCTATTTTGTCTTTATAATAATGAAAAAAATTGTCTGAATTATATGAATTATATCAAAATTTTTTAAGTACTTTAAGATTAGAACAAATTGTAGCTTTATATAATGGTATAATTACTTATTTTGTATTTAGTACTTTATTTTCATTATGTTTATTCTTATTCGGTGACTATCTTTTAGATACATTGGATCTTGAGTCTAGATATCCTAGAATAGCTAGATATATAAAGAAGAAAAAGGCCCTAAAAGTATTATATTTAAAGCTATATATAGCATTGTTCTTTTGATTATTAATAATGCAATTATTATTTGCAGCAAATATTTATATGTTTTTAGTTCCTTACTTTTATTAGATAATTTTATTATATTAGATCAATAACATATTTTCAAATACTTAAAATTCTCCACTGAAAAAAAAAAAAGAATTTTAAGATAAATGCAAAAATAATAGGTTTTTAAAGATTTCTATAAAAATCTTTTTTAATTTAAGCTAACGTTTATAATAACCAGCAAATAAAAAAAAAACTAGTAAAATTAAAATAGAAAAGAAATATAATTATTTATTTTTTATTCTTAAATTTGCTGATCCATACCTACAATTATTAACTCAATTGTAGATGTTCAATTCATCTCATTCTAAAGGTTTATTTAAAAATTAATAAAAACAAATCAGCATTACCTTTTTTGTTTTTTTCATCTCTTTCATTAATTTATTATAATATAATTATTTATTAAATAAAGATGCGTAAAATTTTCTAACTCTTGAACAAGTTTATCATTTCAATCAAAAATTAATTTAGATACAACAGGGTCATATCTATTTTTACTATCCACATTTTTTATTAAATTTTCTACTACATTTTTTTATACTCTAAAGTATAGCCCTCAATTTCTTTTTGTATATTAAATTTATCATCTTCAGAACTATCTGAATTTAATTTTTCTATAATTTTTTACGTAGTAATTAATAATATAAAAAGTCTTCTCCACATGTATCCTCCAAACCACTCCACAAAGAAGAGGGGCAACTCCCCTTTTTGTGATTTGGGGTCGCGATTTATTTTATCTGGAGGGGAGAAAATTCTTCAGATGTAAATAATTCCTCTTCAAATGCGTCCACTCCAATTAAACCTACTAACACGGCCCTTCTTCCGCCTAACTTTTTTTTCGGTTCTGCTCAGCCAGCCGCCCCCCAACTATAAATGGATGGACTGGGTCCGCAGGGGCCCTCAACCTACATGGGTGGAGGAGCCAAAATCAAAAGGAATATAATTTTGAGCACTCTCTCTCTTAATTTCCCTCAGCTAAAATACCTTAAAATGCCACTATTTCCTCTCCAAATGCGCCTCCAACTACACCAGTGTGTTTAAATAGTTGAGAAGGTAGTGGTTTAGGCTCAATTAAAAATTTAAAAAATATCTTTAACTAAGGTTAATAATAGATTTTATTTTTAATTAATAATAATTTAATTATCTTTAATTTTGTTGACGTACAGACTTTTGAAACACGTAGGGAAAATTTTTCTATCCCGTACAATTGGGAGTAGTTCATTTAATTTATTTAAAAAAGACTGTTCTTTATTGTTAAAGTAAAGTTACAAAAATAAGACCTCATAAAAGTTTTACAAAACAAAAAAAAAAATTACCCTAAACTAATAAAGATTTTTTAACCTATTTTTTTTTATTAATCCTACATGCTTATGTAGAAAGGGGGAGAAGACTAATTTATTTATTTATTTTTCATTGTGGAAAAAATTTAAATAAATTTTTTAAAGTCCCCCAAAGCCCCCCGCAACCGCCCCTTAGATAGGATGGGCTGCCGGCACGCAGGGTATGGTCCCCTCCAAATACGCCGAAAAATACCCTCTCTCACCTCAATTTATAATACCCTTAATTTCCTAAACCCTTAATACCCTGATTCCCCCCCCCTAAAAAAAAATAAACCGATTTCGCCACAAAGGGGAGGAGTGGAGTGGATTTCCCCCACAAAACTTTTTTATTTTTCACTTACCCCCACCCCCGGACCATTTCTGGGAGGGAGGCCTACGTGGCGAATTTCTTTCAAGAATTTATCGGCGATTTCTTGAAAGTCCAAGTATACTTCACCAAAAAATTTTTTATTAGCTGCCGCAGGTAGCCCTACAGCGGTAAAATTTTTTCCAATTAATTTTTATGGGTCTTATCTATATAAAATATTAGTGTAATAGTTACTTAGTTTTTTTTATATTATAGCGCGTTTTTTTTAACTAAACTTTTTATATTAAACTTAATAGCTATTAAATATAGCCTCTTGGTTTATTATAAAAATTTAAATTTAAACTTTTTTTTTTGAATACTTGGCGAAATCAGTCCGTTAGTTAAAAGAATTTCCCTTTTTTAATGTTTGTTAATTATATTAAATTAGACTTTGTGGTGTGGAAAAACATATGTTAGTTTAATACTATGGCTTAATAATGTTGATATTTACCCTTATTATTTTAATCTCTTGTAAAGCACTTTCATTTATAAATAAATATTTCTCCTCTCATATTTACTTAAAAATATCAACCTTAATTTTACTCTATTGTAGTTTTTTAAATTATAATACTTTAGATTTATCTGAAATATATAAATCTGGAATTGGAATATATGGTGGATTATTTTATGGAAACGGCAACTCCCCTTTGGGGTGATCAATAGCAGCTAGACTAAAAAGATCTCAAATCGGTCACCCTAAATATTTTTCTAGTAGCTCAGTTAGGGAAGGTTGATGAAAAAATTTAAATCTTTCTAGCAAAATAACAGACATATATCATGACGCTACAGGAGCTATGAGGAATATTAGAAAACCATTTAGCCACGCAAAACCAGTTAGCCACGCTCCTTCTGAATGACCAGTTAGCCACGCTCATTCTGAATCTAATTCTGAAATTTCTGAAATTTCTATTTCTAATCCACTGCAAATTAGAGTTTTAAATGCTGAGAAGGATGTTATAAATTTAGTTAATAAACAATTAAATACTAATTTATTAACCATTGATGATTTTAATCAATTCTGTAAGGATAGTAATGAGGACGAAATTAAATACTTATTTGAAGCAGATAGAACTAAAGAAATTTGATTAACTCCAGATCAATTTAAAGATTTAGCCGATCTTTTTAAGGATAATCCAACACTTCATAGCTCTACTCCTAGTTCCCAATTAAATGAGAAGTATTCAGATTTTTTAAATCGCTTAAATGATTTAAAATTAAAAATGGATCAGGATAGGAAGAATTTATGAGGGGAATTCTCTGACTCTCGACCTCCCCGTAGCGGAAGCGATGGGAGCGATGCACATCCTAGTCAAATAGAATTGGAGGATAGTCAAGTAGAATATGAGCCGGATGGTGAACATTCTATGCCCGAAAAAGATTTACAAGATATTTTAGATAATGCTGCCAAAAACAATCAAGAGATTGTGAGACAGTCAAGATTCAGTAGATTGCGTCAAAAATTAGCTAAATTTTATCCTAAAAAAATTTTTTCTAAATCTGAAAACAAAAAGGATGATGAAAACAATGAGAATAATGACCATGATAATTATGACGGCGGATCTGGAGGAGGAGATGGGGGAGACTAAATTCCCCTTCTCCAGATCAGGGCAGCGTTAGCCACCCCCATAAATGGGAGGCGTTAGCCTGATCTGCGCCGTCGTATTTAGGGACGGACGTTGATTTTTTTCAGTAAGGATTTGTATTCTTTTTACAAATGGGTTGAAGCAAAATCAGCCCCATTTAAATAAAAAATTAATTTAATCAACTCTAAATTTAAATTAAAAAAATAGAGTGGATTAAAATGTGAATTAGAAAATATTAAAAAAGATAAAAATGGCTTTTACAATCAGGCCATCAAACTAGTTTGGAATGGCACACTTATCCTCACCTCTATGTGCATGATAAAATTTAACGTGCTCTATATTATGAAAAATTAAAAAAACATAATTAGAAATTAAATTTTTTTATGGAATCTCTCATGGTTTCCTTTTTATTATTACTATGGCTTAATAGTTCAAATAAAAATTTCAATCCAAAATAACAAACTCCACGTAAACAAACAAGTTAGGAGTTATTATTAAAATTTATTTATTTGCTGGAATACCTTAAGAGCTTTTCAATATTAATTAATTTTAGTAATAATTAGAAAGAAAAGATTAGACAATCAGCAAGAAAATTTATTATAATAAAATAACACCCACACGGTACCCTAGCTATACTTGTTTAATTAAAACAATAAAAATACATACCACCTAAAAAAAATTAATCAGAGACATAGTGTAAAATAAATATCAAAGCCACAAACTCCACATATTCTTAAAAGAAACAAAAAAATAAATTATTTTTAGCGATCTTAATGCTCGCACTTGTTTATTATTCTATAATTTAATTTGTAGAATAGCAGTACGTTCTTAATAAAAATAGTTTAAGAAATAAGTGCTTAATTAAGACACTTTTTACTAAACCTAAACTCCACGTGGATCATCTTTATTTTTTTTTTTTTTACTACACAAAATGTAGAAAACTGTTACTAACACAACACAGAAATAAAAGTCCAGCAGGCAGAAGCAGATCCTGCGAAAATATACCCATATCCCCCTATAGGGATCACGCAGGATCGGCTAACGCTTCCGTACGGGTGAAGGGTACATAACATTAACAAAGTTAAATAAATTTAAATCTAAAAAGATAATTATAAGATTAAATATCTTGCTATATAATATAATTTTATATATAATATGTATTATTATATTTTATTATAAATAATATGTATTATTATATTTTATACATATTATTTGCCGATTTTAGTATTTAAAAAAGTTTATTAATTTTAAATAATAAACATTTTTAGATAAAAAAATTAAAAAAAAAAAAAACAAAAAATCAATACAATATTTCTTTTTTTAAATGAAAAAAAAAATCAAATTACAAAAAATCCACTTAAATTCATCATTTTTTAAAATTGATGAATTTAAGTTTATCTTAGGATATCAAAAATTAATCCCCATAATAATAAAAAAAAATATTCCTCTTCATTGCCATTGGCGTATTTATCACGTAAAAAATCCACGTAATAACAAAACTATACTTTACTTGCAATTAAATAGATCTTCTCTTAACTCTAAAGTTCCCAGTGTTTTATTAAGTGGAGAACTCAGTGGACGTGGAGAAAATTCTCCACGTAAAATAATCCAAATAATGAAGGTTGGAACAAAAAAATTTGCTACTTTACCTGGTATTCTTCACGCACAAATTTTAATTTTATTTAATTGGATTAAAATTTGTTACTCCTTCCTTGTGAATAAGTCAAAAAAAATTTTTAGTGATATTTTTAAACCTTTACGTGGCGTATTCGTATTCTTCTTCGTACTACGTTGCGTATTCAAAAAAATTGCTACTTTACCTGGTATAGCACAAATTTTAAACTGATTTAATTGGATTATAAATTATTACTCATTCCTTGCGAATAATAAATATATAAAATATATTTTTAAAGGTTTAAAGTTTTTAAAGTGGTTAAATACTTTTTTTACCCTTTTTGTTGGTTTTTATTCACTATTTTATCCTGATTTTGCTTTTTTACCTCTTTTTAATTTTTTTTCTGAATTTAATTGAAAAGACATATTCGCTTTTAGCCTCTTACCATTTAAACTAAAATTAGTCTTTGGCTGTGGAGTCTCTTTTTTAATTGAAAGAGTCACTATTTTTTTTTCCACTTCCATAAATAGGATTATTTCTTTAGATTATAAAAATTTTTTCTCTAATCACAAACAGTATTTAGGAAATAATTTTGAATCATATAATAATCATAATGATAAAAATAGCTATTACAATAATAGTCTTAACAATTATCATTTGTCGGATAACAGTAACAATGGTTTGGATACAGATTCTGAAAATTATCCTTCGGATAATGACTCTTCTTCTAGTGATTCTGATTTTCAACCCGAGGATGAGATCCTTGAAGCATTTAAGAATAATCCCACAGATGATAGGGCTAAGGATAATGCGGAGACAGAATTGGCTTATAGAGATGATCATATTCAGGATAAAAAGGGTTATCTTAAATTCTGTAAAGATCGACGCAAGGAGATTTTAGATTCTTTGGAAATAGATGAACACGATAGAAATCTTTTATCTAAAGCAAATTTAGATAATATGAATGAGATCAGAAGCTTAGATAATAAATTAGAGAGTGGTAAAATTAAGCTAAAATTTTATAAAAAAAGTTTACAAAAGGGTTTAGATATTGCAAATGAGGGAATAGGGTCAGAATTTGATCCGGAGGATAGGTATAAATATTTAGGTAAGGGTACAGATCCATCTCGTTTTGATAGTCAACTACCTTCTACTTCGGCTATTCCTGATTCTTCTACTTCGGCTATTCCTGATTATTTGACCCCTATGCCATCCGCAAATCCTCTACCTTCGAGTTCGGCTATTCCTGGTTCTTCTACTTCTGCACCATCCGCAAATCCTCTACCTTTGAGTTCTGCTATTCCTGGTTCTTCTACCTCTGCACCAGACCCAAATCCTGTAGCTTCCAGTTCTGCTATTCCTGATGTCTCAAGTCAAACCCAAGGTATTACTTGGGAGGATTATGATAATGCAAGTGATACTAATAACAGTGATAGGGCTCCTAATAAAAGGAAAAGGGAGGATTTGGAGGATGATCCTGCTGATATGGTTTATGATCCTGAAACTGGAGATCGAAAAGGAAAAAAAAGAAAAATGTAATATATTGTCACACAAGTTTGGATTGGATTGGATTGGATTGGATTGGATTGGATTGGATTGGAATGGCACACTTTATCCTCATCTCTATGTGCATGATAGAATTTAACGTGCTCTATATTATGAAAAATTAAAAAAACATAATTAGAAATTAAATTTTTTTATGGAATCTCTCATGGTTTCCTTTTTATTATTGGTATGGCTTAATAATGTTGATATTTAGCCTTATTATTTTAATCTCTTGTAAAGCACTTTCATTTATAAATAAATATTTCTCCTCTCATTTTTTCATAAGAATATCAACCTTAATTTTACTCTATTGTAGTTTTTTAAATTATAATACTTTAGATTTATCTGAAATATATAAATCTGGAATTGGAATATATGGTGGATTATATCATGTATCACTAGCTACTCAAATTATGGAATTATTTTTATTTATTGTAAGTTTTTTAATTTTAACTTCTTGACCGGTTGAACATAGTATTAGTTCTAGTTCTAGTTCTAGTTTTAGTTCTATAGAAACATCTCCCCTAAATCAAGCGATGGTACAAGATAGTTTTCTAAATAACAGTTATTACGTGAAAAAAAATAGTATTAATTATTCTATAATTATTTTATTCAGTTGTTTAGGAGCCTCTTTATTGATCTCTAGTTGAGATTTAATTTCAATGTATATAAGTATCGAGTTACAATCTTTTTCACTGTATGTTTTATCAACCTTGTATAAAGATTCTGAAAAATCAACTTCAGCTGGATTAAAATATTTTTTATTAGGAGGTTTAGCTTCTTGTTTAATTTTATTAGGTTCAGCTTTTATCTATACTTCTATAGGATTAACTAATTTTGAGTCTATTTTTAATTTATTATCTGTTCATGTTTTATATGAGTTATTAAATTTTCAATTAGGACTTTTTATTATTTTTGTTGGATTTTTAATAAAAATTGCAGCAGCTCCTTTACATAATTGATCTCCTGCTGAGCGTTATAGGAAAACGCTGTTTTGGGATAAACTGCCAAACTCCGGGGACACCTAAAACTTATGGTACCAAACCATAGTTGAAAGATTATGAGTGGCTGAACTAATTACTCAGGTATGGTAATAAGTCATAAGATATATGAAAATATAATGGGCTATCACGGATCTAAATCAAATTTTTATATCAAATTTGTAAAAGAGCAACGAGTAGACGGTAGTTGAGGTTTAATTAAAAGATATAATACTAATTTATCTAATAATAAACCTTTAAGGTGTACTCTAATGGGTTTCGAAAGAAATTATCAAATCAAAATCCTTTCTAAACAATTAAATAAATTCTCATTTTCTACTCTAATAATTAACAAAAATATATCTAATATTAATTCTATTCTAAATCCTTGATTTATAACCGGATTTACCGACGCTGAAGGATGTTTTCAAATTCAAATTCGAGAGGATTCTAGACAAAACCTAAAATGAAGAGTTAGTCCTGGTTTTCAAATGAAACTACATATTAAAGATATAAGTATATTATTAAATATTAAAAATACAATGGGTGTAGGTACAATTACAACAGATAAATATAACATGGCTACATATAATATTTGATCTGTAAAAGATTTACAAATAATTATTAATCATTTTGATAATTATCCACTTATTACAGCTAAATTATCTGATTATTTATTATTTAAACAATGTTTTTAAATTATAAAAAAAAAGGAACATTTAACTGAAAAAGGTTTTTTAAAAATTTTAAAACTCAAATCTTCTCTAAATTTAGGATTTTCTGATAAGTTAAAAAAATCTTTTCCAAATATTATCCCGGAAAATAAGCCTGAGTACACCTTTTATTGTATACCTGATCCTTTTTGAGTAGCAGGTTTTACTAGTGGTGATGGTTCATTTAATCTTCATGTTAGTGAACATAATTCAACTGTTAGTAAAAATGTCCATCGTAAAGTTGTTTTAAAATATGCTATATGTTTAAATAGAAGAGATGAAGAGGTAATTAAAGGTTTAATAACTTATTTTAAATCATTAGACAATAAAAAAATATCCGACGAAGAATTTAGATATACTTCCGATAAAAGTCTGTTAACCCTCTCTAATCATATCTATAAAACAGAAACAACTGTTACTCTTTATTTTTGAAAATTTTCAGATATAGTTAATATCATAATACCTTTTTTCGAAAAGTTTTCTATAGAAGGTCAAAAAAAGTTAGATTTTGAAGACTTTAAATTAGTAGCTGAAATAGTTAAACATAAAAAACATTTAACTCAAGAAGGTTATAATAGGATAGTTAAGATTAATTCTACAATGAATTTAAGAAGACCTTGATCTTAATAGATTATATATTAGTATAATTATTTAATTAAAAAATGAAATCAAATTTAATTGCATGATAAATTTGATAGCCATGGATGTTTATGATGAAACACCAACTATTGTCACAATTTGATTAACAATAATACCTAAAATTTCTATTTTAATCTTTTTATTTGAATTATATAGCCAATTAAATTTAGATTATCACTATTGGGGGTTAGAAGGTTATGACGTTCACTTAAATTTAATTAACTATGATATGTCGATAATATTGATAAAAGAGTTATGAAATAATAACATAATAAATTATTTATTATTAATAATATCTTTAAGTTCATTAATTATAGGAGGGATTTTAGGTTTATCACAAAAACGTATTAAAAGACTTTTAGCCTATAGTACTATATCTCACCTGGGTTTTATTTTATTAGCTTTATCTATTTTTAGTGCTCAATCCATAGAATCTTTTTTATTTTATATAGTTCAATATTCTATAACAAATTTAAATATTTTTTTAATTATAATAGCTTTAAGTTATTTAAATCAAAATTATTCCAAAATTTATGGGGCGGTGTCTGATCCTAAAAATATTAATTTTAATAATAACTTTGTATTTAAAGGTATAAAAGATATCCTTTTTATTAGTGAATTTAAAGGAATATTTTTTAATAATGCTATTATAAGTTTATGTTTTAGTATTTGTTTATTCTCTTTAGCAGGTATATAAAAGGTATGCTTGCTATAACATTTTCACTACATGCTGGAAGTTTATATTTTAAATCTGAATAGATACATTTAAAAAATTCATTAAAAAAAAAAACTCTGCCCCTACAAACATAAAAATTTGTGATAAAATTTTTAATCTAATCTTATTAAGCTTTGCTTAAGTTATATCGAACCATAGTTCAATATTCAAAATTATTATCACCCTTTTTAATAGGGGTTTGAGCCATCCCCTTAATTTTTATGGTTAAATAGTGTTAAAAATTTATCAGTGTAATAACCAGCAGGCTAATCCTAGCCTCAGAGACTATACGTGGAACAGTAAAATAAAAAATTTTTCTACCTTAAAAGTCCGTCGCTAAATACGACGCAGGCAGGGTTTTTATTATTTTTCTAAAGATATAGTCCGATAGTTTCCTTTTTAATAAAAATTTAATTTTTTCTTGCCGTCCCTAAATACGACGGCTAACGCAGGCGGTGGATCATCTTTTTTTTTCTTTATGCAAAAGTCATGGTGGGGGTTAATTGTTTACATTACAGGAACCCTTAATTAAGATGAAGGTCTTACTATGCTATTTCCTTTTTAATTTAAAAAGGAAACTATTAAATTTCCTTTATGCTACAATAAATCTCTCACAAAATTTAATTGATTATCAAAATATTCAGTCTCTTTTTTCTGTTTCACTTTTATCTAGCTTAACTATCCCTGCTAGCACAACACTTCGTCGTGAAAGCTTGATTATAGTTAATAAAGATAATAGAAATAAAAATTTAGGTCCCTATCTAGCTGGTCTTATAGAGGGTGATGGTTCTATTATTGTTCCTAATAAACCTTTTTCTCCTAGTGGTAGTGTAAATAGGGGAGGGTTTGAAATTTGTTTTCATATTAAAGATTTAGCTTTAGCAGAATATCTCAAAAGTGTTTTAGGTGGGGGTTTAAGATTTAGAGGACAAGCTTGTATTTTATATATTAAAAATATCGATACTGTTTTTAATTTAATAAATTTAATTAATGGGTACATGAGAACTCCAAAAATAGAAGCTTTACATAGATTAATTATTTGATACAATAATCGTAATAATACTGATATACCTTTGTTGTATTTAGATGAAAGTCCTTTGCAAAGTAACAGTTGACTATCGGGGCTTTTAGATGCTGATGCTAGTTTTTACTTAAATTGGTCAATAAATAAAAAAGAGTTACCTATATCTCTACTATATTATTTAAGAATTTCACAAAGACAAATGTATCATAGAGATAGTAAAGTAGGGAAATCTTATGTTTATATTATGACTAAATTATCCAAATTTTTATCAACTACTCTTCAAACTATAAAAAGAGATAGTAAAACATATTTGGAATTAGGCTATGAACTAAAATCTGGAGGTATTAACTCTAATTATATTATAAATAGTTATTTAATGCAGTATCCTCTATTTTCATATAAATACACTAATGTTTCAGTAAACATAGAATTACTTAAATTATCCATTAATAAAAAGCATAAAACAATAGAAGGTCTTAAAATACTTAAAAATTTAAAAATTAAAAAAGATTCTTATAACCAAGATAAGCATTTTAAACATATTTCTACTAACTTTTATTGTTAATAATTATTTAAGACTTTTTAATTTATGTTAGTCCCTCGACATTACCATAGCGGTTGAAAAAAATCCACGTAGCCACTTCCACAAACAAAAAAAAAAAAGATGAAAAAAAAAAAGCCACTTCCACAAAAAAAAAAATAAAAATTTTTACTTTAATCTCCCATCTCTCAATTCCGATCCGAGATTATGCCACCCACCCCTAGCTTGGAGGACGGTGCCGTACGGCAGCGTTAGCCCTAGGTGCCGTACTTATGAAATAATTTTTTGAATACTTGAAAGTCCGTTTGATATCTAACGGCGTATTCACAAAATTATTAGGGGAGAGTGTTATGTCCACCCATAGATATTAGGGGGGGATAGGATTGATAGTGGGAGCGGATGGAGGAATATAAAGTACAAAAAGTAAACTATAGATACCTCCTTTAATAGGTTTTTTTTCAAAACAATTTGTATTATTATCAGCACTTCAAGAAGGTTATTATTTTATAAGTATAGTAGCAATAATAGTGAGTGTAATTAGTGCCTCCTATTATTTAAAGATTATAAAAGAAATTTATTATGAATCAATTACTGATAATAAAGATAATGAAATCTCTCCTAATCATAATAATTTTAGTTACCAGGGACAATTTTACGGCAGAGCAGAAGAATACACTTTAAGTAATTTACATAGTTATGTAATTTCTATTTTAACTTTATTTATTTTATTTTTTATCTTAAAACCTTTTTTAGTCTTAAATTATACATTTTGAGTTGTTTCTACTATATTTCCTATAAATTAAATAATGAATAATTTAACAATATATTTTATTATAGTTCCTTTTTTAGCTTTACTTCTACTTTTTTTAAATTTTATTTTATCTCCTCATAGTCCTTATGAGGCTAAATTATCTCCTGCA
This sequence comes from Hymenopellis raphanipes, assembly GCA_036872995.1. NCBI lineage: Eukaryota > Fungi > Basidiomycota > Agaricomycetes > Agaricales > Physalacriaceae > Hymenopellis > Hymenopellis raphanipes. Next base: position 114,268 of record JAYMDG010000034.1, read on the forward strand.
ATGTGTTTTGGGAAAACACTATTAAGGGTATTACTATCAAACTCCGGGGATCCCCTAAAGCTTATGATACCAAACGATAGTCAAAAGGCTATAAGTGGCTGAACTAATTACTCAGGTATGGTAATAATTCATAAGATGAGTGAAAACAAAATGGGCAATCGCGGATCTAAATCAGATGTGATTAAAACATCTGTAAAAGAGCAACGAGTAGACGGTAGTAGGTGCAAATTAAGTTTTTTTAAATCTTTGCATTTAAGGTATACTCTTTTGGGTTTCGAAAGAAATTATCAAATCAAAATCCCTTCTAAACAATTAAATAAATCATATTATTCTACTATCATAAATAAACAAAATCTGTTTAATAATAACATTTCTTTATTTAATCTTAATCCTTGATGGATAACTGGGTTCGTTGATGCAGAAGGAAGTTTTATTATCTCTATCCGACAGGACAATAAAAGAAAATTAAAATGAGAAGTGCGTCATGCTTTTGTAATTAAACTTCATAAAAAAGATAAATCTTTATTAGAACTAATAAAAACTACCTTAGGTGTAGGTCATATAAGTTCCTTTAATACAGAAGAAGCAACTCAATATAGAGTTGAAAGTTTTAATGAATTACAAGTAATCATTGATCATTTTGATAAATACCCTCTTATAACAAAAAAACATTGTGATTATTTAATTTTCAAAAATTGTTTTGAAATTATAAAAAAACGGGAACATCTAACTGAAAAAGGCTTATTAAAAATTTTAAGTTTAAAAAGTTATCTAAATTTAGGCCTTTCTGATAAATTAAAGGAAGCTTTTCCAAATATTATCCCGGAAAATAAGCCTGAGTATAAATTTAAAGGTATTTCTGATCCTTTTTGAATAGCTGGTTTTACTAGTGGTGATGGTTGTTTTCATATTTTAGTAAGTGAACAAAAATCTCAAATTACTAATACTGTTCTTCGAAAAGTTGTATTAAGATTTTCTATTAAGTTACATATTAGAGAAGAGGAGGTAATCAAAGGTATGGTTACTTACTTAAAGTCTATAATGGTTGATCAATTTTCAGATTACTTAAAAGAAACAAAAAAAAGAAATCAAAAAAAAATATATAAACATTATTATAAATCAGAAAAAGATAAATCTGTAGGTCTTATACTTGCTAAATTTTCTGATATTGAATTTTTAATAATCCCCTTTTTTGAAAAGTACCCTATACTAGGTCAAAAAAGTTTAGATTTCGAAGACTTTAAATTAGTAGCTGAAATAGTTAAACATAAAAAACATTTAACTCAAGAAGGTTTTAATAAAATAGTTAATATTAAAGAAAATATGAATTTAAAAAGACCTTGATCCTAAATAATTAATTATTGTTTTTTAAGGATAAAGATCTTTATTTTTTTTGCATGATAAATTTGAGGGCCAAGTATGAATGTGGTTTTATTGGATATACTGAACAAACTAGAGATACTTATTCTATTCAATTTTATATTATAGCTATGTTATTTTTAATTTTTGACTTGGAAATTCTTTTAGTTTTTCCTGCTACACTCTCTCTTCACGAAATTGGTATGTTTGGATTTTCTATGATGCTGGTATTTTTCTCTTTATTAACAATTGGATTTGTATTAGAAATTGGAAGTGACGCTATATCTTTAAGTAATTATAATAACTTTAATAAAAAAGATAGTGACACAAATGTAATATAAACCAATACATGGATTAATACGTGGTGTATTCTAAAAACACCACTACAGCCACAAACGTAGCCACTGCTTTCGCCACAACAAAGCCAAAAAAAAAACAAAGCCACAAACAACCCCCGACTTTTACCTCACGTAGTCGGTCCAAAGAGTTCGTACGGGATGTACTCCCACCCCTTAACTTAATATATAACGGAAAAAAAATTATTAGGGGTGTAAAATAAAAAAAAAAATTTTTTAATTTTATACGTTGTTAAATTAAAAATTTTTTTTAGCTGTACGGCAGATCAGGCGTTAGCCTCCCCCACCCCCTCAATCAACCCCCTAAAGTATGAGTGGGGCTTTAACGTTCGCTTTGGTAGGGGTGGGCGCCTCCATCTCATATAAACATAAATGGGGGGGGTGATAGGCAGTGCAGTGCTACGTGAAAAAAAAAAAAATTTTTTATTTTTTTACCGTCCGGCGATTTTTTTTTTGTTTTCAGATTAAAAAACAAAAATTTTTTTTTTTTACATTTATATAGTTACGGAGACTTTAAGAGGTCTATATACTCTTACTTTTATTTTATAATTTAATTAATTTAATGATATATAATAAGGATACTTATAAACTTATGGATCACCCAAGAATGGGGTTTATGGTTTATTTTTCTAAAATAACCGACTACCATGAAAATTCAGATTTTCAAATTTATGCTACAATCGCGTATGTTAATGGTATAGACACACATAACAGATTTATGGAGGACTACAAACAGGAAACAAACAGTCTTTATTACAGATTTAAAAATTTTGGTATAAAAGATATCGATATAATAAATATTCGAAAAGAGGATAATAAAATAAAAGACCCAAATTTTTCTTTAAACATACCCTTTATAAAAGGATATATAAATAAAGAAACTATAACCAATTATTCTGAATATTCTTTAAAAGTATATAATCTAAAAATAAATGAATTTTTCAATCAAGATACTGTTATTAATTTGCTTAATGATAAATCACGTAAATTTCTTTTTTTTTTTGAAGATATAAGTTGAAAAACAATAGTAGAGGAATTTTATTTATCAGGTTTTATTGTTTCAGGAGGAAGTACTAATCAAAGACATATTTTTAATGAACGTCATTTTAATATGACTTTGTTATTATGTTGTTTATTTGGTTTAAGCTTTGCACGTCAGCTGGGTGATTATATGATATACGAAGATAACGAAATCCTTAAAAAAAAAAAATTATTTAATCCCCAATTTAATTTTAATTCAAAGGAAAATAAAATTTATAGACTATTCAATAAAGTTGCAGATAAAGGCAAAAAAACCCAAAAAATCTCTAAATTTTTAAATATTTCTAAGTTTCTTTTTGGAGATGCTATTAATTTAGGAAAAAGTATTTTACCTTCAGAGCTTTTAAGAGTTTGAATTGATATAGCTTCTTTAAAAGAAAATGATTCAAACACTATTTATGAATTAGTACATGATATTTTACAAGAAATAGATAATGGAACAGATGAAAACCTTATTTTAAAAATTTTAAAAGAAAAAAAAAATTTTAGTTTTTTAAAAGATAATTTAGAAAGTCCTTCTAATAGCCCTCAAAACACTGTTATAGAAAAATCTTTGAATTTTTTACTTCCACCAGAAAAACAAGACCCTTGGGCTCATAAGCCTCAAACTATTGTAAATGCTAGAGGGTTGTTTTTACAGAATAGATTCGATTCTCGTTCAAAGAATTTATATAAATATTATCCTAATAATATTTCTTTTTCAAATCCTTTTGTTTTTCCAAAAAAATAATTTTAACATTTTAGTAAGTGCAGTGGAGAGATATAAAAAGAATAATAATATTTTAATAGCTCTTCTTCCGCCTAACTTTTGTTTTTAATTTTTTAATGAAAAGTAACCCCCGTTCCCCTTCAGAGGACGGGTGCGGCCCCCAACGTAGCACCTTCCGTTCTTATAAAAATTTTTCGAATAATATTGGACTTTAGTCCAATATTATCTAGTGGAGGCTATGCTTACCACTAGAAGATAATAGCCTAAGCTATTATCATTAAAAAAAAAAATTTTTTTTTTATAATCCCTCCCTTCTCCGTGTACTAATTTTAACAATAAGCCTTAAACTTTATTTATAAAAGTTGAAGTTATTGTTTAAAAAATTATACCTTATTTTTATTTTAATTTAATTGCCGGCTCAATAATTTTTTCTATGTTTCGTAGTTAATATTTTAACTCAATCCTTTCTCACCCATTTATGTTGGAGGCTTCCACGTACTCCCATAAATGGGGGCTGATAGGGCTTCCACGTACTCCCATAAAGGGGCTCGCGCGCTCGCGCGCTCGCGCTCCCATAAATGGATGTCAAGTATACCCATCCCCTCCCCTCCCCTCCCCTCAATACAGCCACCCCCAAATTCGCCACCCCCCAAAATTCGCCATTGACGCGTAGGGGAGGCTGTATTGAGGGGGTGGGGTATAAATGGAATCACCTATAAATATAAATAAAAATAATTATAGTTATAGAGCAACTAGTTAAATAATAATAGAAAATATAATAAAATAAATTTTTCTATTTTTAATTTGCTGATCCAATTTAACAAATATTTTGTAATTAAATTACGTGATTTGGTTGAGTTGAAGTGGTTAAATATTGAATCAAGTGATTGAATATTATATGGTAGAAGGATAATTTACAAAAATACTATTTTATTTAATGTGTAAAATTATATAAAGGCCGTTTACCCCTACAAATTTAAAAAAATAATGTAATCTTTACTAATATTTTAATGTTTAATTAATTTTAACTATCTTAAAAATTAAAAAAAAAATGGCTAAAATTTGACTGAACTTATTGTTGTTATGGCTAGTTTGTGGTTTTAATATTAAAAATTAAATAAAAAGAGTTTTTTTTTTTATTTAAAAACACTGCCACTTTACCAAAGATACGCTAAACAAAACCTACTAGATAGGTAGCGGATAGATGTTGCTATATAAAATTAAAACGAGGAAATTTAATGCTTTTCGGCCTCCCCCCCCCTTCTCCCATTTTTCCATTTGCCCCAACATATCTGCGTTAGCCCGTACGGGGGGAGGGTGCTGCAGCTCCCTAGGGTCCCTAGGGCCCGTACGGGAGGGAGTGGCTTCCTTATCCTTTTTTTCTGTATTGATTATACAGTTAAAAATTTAATAAGTAAAATTTATCTTAAATATCTCTTCTTCCATTCCGTCAATCAGCCGCGGTCGGTTATGAGGGATAATTGGAAAAAAAAGTATATCAATAAATAATTTAAAAATTTTTATCTGTATTTAAATACCCTCGCCCCTAAGCACATCTGCCCCCCCCCCATAATTTAAATTTGCCATAACCATTTCCTAATCCCATATGCCCCTCTTTTTATAATACCATACTTGCTACTAAAATATCATCTACTCATAAACCCCTAATCTCCTAATGGCGAGGCTTCCCCCCCCCCTCCCCTTTGGGGGGGCTATTAACAACGCCTGATCCCCATAAATGGGAGGGGTGGGGTGGGGAGGGGGTGGCTAGTATTCTTTTTTTGATTTCCACTTGAAAGTCCATTGAGAGGGGTGGCTAGTATTCTTTTTGTGATTTGGGGTGGACTTTTTCCACGTCATTGCGTATTTTTTTTTTATGGGGGCTGAAAACCCCACGTACTCCTACCCATTTATGGGAGCCGTCTTATCTGGGGGGGGGGGGTAGGGCACCAAACGTGGGCAGGGTTCGTTAAGCGTTACCTCTCAAGACCCCCACGGTTAAGGGGGTCGGGATGCCGTACTTAAATTTTTATTTTATACGTTAAAAAAATTTTTTTCCATGTAGCCCTCGTTTCGCCTTGCCTAGGGTTCCTCCTAATATAAGTTTATAATTTAATTGCACAAAGGGAGGAGGTGAGCCGACATTAATCAAGGAAGGCAGGTAGGCCAGCAGGAAGGGTCAAATACTTTAAAGATTCTAATTTTTTAAAATATTTTTAGCCGTACTTATAAAAATCGCTTGCGCAAAAGTATTTTTATTAGGGCAGTAAAACAAAAACAAAAATAAAAACCCGCCGAACTAAACCTTCTATAGAAAGGTAGCGGAGATAACCAAAAACAAACTAAAAAAAAATTTATTTTATATCAATATTGTCCTGCTACACCGTTCCTTAGTGGAAAAAAAAAAAACACAAAAAAAAACAACAAAAAAAGTTAAAAGTTTACCCTCCTTTTTCACCTTTGATAATAGAGGTCAACTGCTCCGGCAACTTATAGGGACACTAAATGGCCAGCCCTAGCGAAGCAAAATCGGAAATTAAAAATAAAAAGGTCTTTTTTAATTAAAAATAAAAAGGTCCTTTTTTAATAAAATAAAAAAAAAGTAGTTGTACTGCGAAAAAAAAAGAATAGTTCAAGTATAAAAAGGCATTTTTAGTCTATACGTGAACTATTCTATTCTTTTTCCACTAGCTCCATGCTGAACCATAATTTAAAAATCCCATAATGCCATTTTTTACCACAAAAGGAATCAAAATACCACAGCGAAAGCCCCCAATCCCCTAATCCCAAAAAGGGTTTTTTTTTTATTCCACTCCACAAAGAGCCGTAGGCAAGGCGCTGGAGGCGGGCAGGCAAAATTTTTTAAAATAAAATTTTTTAGTTTAGGCACGCTGCTGCATTAAAATAAATCTGTACGGTGCTTTCCAACCACCCTCCCTTTTTCCCAGTTCTACAGGGTATGTAAAAGGGAGAGCTGTCCCACACCCCACCCCTCTAAATCAAAAAATACGCCACCCCTCCAGTAGCCCACCCCCGCGCGAGCCCAGATCAGGCGTTGTTAATAGCCCCTCCCCCAAATACTTGAAAGTCCACCCCAGATAAAAAAAAAAGGGGCTTTGACGTACGCAGGGGTGGGGGGGTGGGGTGGCGAATTTGGGGAGGGGTGGGATGGCTTATAAGTCCGTACGGCAGAAAAGGGTAAAGGTGCAGTAGAAATAAAAAAAAAAAATTTTTTTTTTTAATTTTTAAGATAAAATTAAAAATTTTTTAAAAACGGCCGCAGGAGAGACACTGTTACTTCTACTGATACTTCCACTTTCACTGTCACAAAGAAAATTACACAAACAAACAAAAAAAAAAATAAAAATAGACCAATGATCACATTTCTAATACTAATTCCAATAATAGGAGCAATTATGATTTTATTTATAAATACAGAAGGTTCAATTTCTTTTCCTTTACCTGATAATATAAAAATTAAAACAAATAATACGAATTTAAATATATCTAACACTATAAAAAAGCCAGCAAAAAATATTTTACGGGGCCAACAAATAACTCTGATAAGAAAAATTGCTTTAAATACAGCCCTATTAAATTTTTTTATTTCTTTAATTTTATGGTATTTTTTTGATTCTAATAATACTCAATATCAATTTGTATCAGAATTTAATCAATTAAATTTTTGTCATTTTAATTTTGGAATAGATGGTATCTCCCTTTTTTTTGTTTTATTAACAACATTTGTTACACCTATTGCTATTTTATCTAATTATTATAATATAAATTCTAATTTGAAAGTTATTTTAATATCTTTATTACTTTTAGAAAGTTTACAAATTTGTGCTTTTGTTTCTTTAGATTTATTACTTTTTTACATTTTTTTTGAAAGTGCCAAGTGATGTGGGTTATTACTATTGTGCTTAAAACTATCAAACTCCGGGGACACCCTAAAGCTTATGATACCAAACTATAGTTAAAAGGCTATAAGTGGCCAGAATAATTATCTGGGTACGGTAACAAGTCATAAGATGAGTGAAAACAAAATGGGCAATCGCGGATCTAAGTCAGATGTGATTAAAACATCTGTAAAAGAGCAACGAGTAGACGGTAGTTACTTATTTTAACAGAATAAGTTAAGGTGTACTCTAATGGGTTTCGAAAGAAATTATCAAATCAGCAACCCTTCTAAACAAATTAATATGTGAACCTTTAGGATTAAGGTAAAAAAGCCTTGCTTAAGTAAAAAAATTTATACTCAGTCCAATAAACTAAATATAGTTTCTAAATATGAAACAGAAATTTCTTCACTGTTAGCACCAAAAGGCCGCCTTCTTGTAAAGGAGCCTTCGAAAATATTAGAATCTTGATTTTTAACTGGATTTACAGATGGAGAGGGTAGTTTTTTTTCGGGTTATATGTATTTAAAAATACTTTTTCAAAAAGTGGTTGATATGCGTTTCTTGACTTTAAATTTACTATACATAAAAGAGATAAAGAAATATTAAATAAGATTAAAATTTATTTTAATGCTGGAGAAATCTCCAAACACAGAGAACAGTCTATTAATTACGGTCTTAGATCTGTCAAAGATATCTCTTTAATTATAAACCATTTTTACAATTTTCCATTAAAAACTAAAAAATTAAATGACTTTAAATTATTTAAGCTAGCATTTGATATAATTAAAAACAAAGAACATTTAACCAAGGAGGGACTTGAAAAATTAATTACAATTAAAAGTTTTATGAATAGAGGTCTATCTACTGACCTTCAATTAGCCTTTTCAAAAATTAAACTAGACCCCATTTTATTAGATTCTTCTTCTAATACAAATCTTGATCTTAATTGAATAGCAGGATTTTTAACTGGAGAGGGTAGTTTTCAAGTTGATATTAGAAAAAATAAAACAGTAACAATTGGTTATCAAGTACTATTAAGATTTAGTATTGGTCAACATAGTAGAGATGAAGAATTATTAAAAAGTTTAATTATTTATTTCGATTGTGGTAAAGTAAAAAAAAAATAAATAAAAAATATAATAGAGAATACTTTGAATTCCGAGTAGTTGCTGAAAAATTTGGAGACCTTTATAATAAAATAATCCCTTTTTTTTATTAAATATCCTATCGAAGGACAAAAATTATTAGATTTCCAAGATTTTTGTAAAGTGGCTAATCTCATTAAGGATAGAGCTCTTATCACTATTGAAGGACTAAATCAAATTCGAAAAATAAAAGAAGGTATGAATAGATGTAGAGTCTAACCTTCTCTAATTGCACCTTTCCCTCTTAATCCTAATAATGGACCCTCCACTAAGGACCCCCTCCCACCCATAAATGGATGTAAAGTATTTTACACGTGAAGGCCCCCCCCCCCCCACCGAAGGGGGTAGGGATCTTCACATAAATAAGGACTAAATATAAAAATAATGTCCAAATATTTGTATGATAAAGCTGATTGCCATGATTTTACCTATATTATTTATAGTAATTATTATTTTTGGACATGGTAAAGATAGATTTAGGTCTGCTTTTTTGTTCTTTTTATATACTTTAGCGGGTAGTTTACCTATGTTACTATCTATTTTAATACTAAATGGTTTTATGGGTTCAACTGACCTTCAATTAATTTCTTTTTATGATATTAGTTTTTGATATCAAATAGTTATTTGAATAGGTTTTTTTATAGCTTTTGCTGTTAAAACTCCTCTTTATCCTATGATTATATGATTACCTAAAGCTCATGCTGATTCAGCATTATCTGGTTCTATAATATTAGCAGCTACAGTTTTAAAATTAGCTACTTATGGTATGGCTTTGTGATTTGGAACGTCACATATTTGTGCCTGTAAACTATCAAACTCCGGGGACGCCCTAAAGCTTATGGTACCAAGCAATATTTTAAAAAATATTTGTGGATGAAGTAATTACTCATGTAAGGTAATAAGTCATAAGATGAATGAAAATGAAATGGGCTATCGCGGATCTAAATCAGATCTATTTTCAAAGTCTGTAAAAGAGCAACGAGTAGACGGTAGTTACTTTGAATATAACTCAAAGTTAAGGTGTACTCTAAGGGGTTGTGAAAACAACTATCAAATCAACGTTCCTTCTAAACAAACTGCGTATACTCCGAAGAAATTATAGTATTTTATTAATTCCCCTGCTTCTTTCACGGAGTCTAAAAACAAATTAGATCCTTGATTCGTCACTGGATTCACCGATGCTGAAGGTAGTTTCGGATTATATTTTTATAAAAACTCTAAATATAAAACCGGTTGATATATTTATTTAACTTTTTCAATTTCTTTACATAAAAAAGATAGAAATCTATTAGATCAATTTCAAAATTTTTTAGGTTTTGGAGGTATTCATAGTCACGGTCCGAATAGTTTAAAATATACAGTTAAATCCCTTAATGAATTGTAAATAATCAGCAAAGCAAGCAAATAAACCATTTTGAAAATTACCCACTAATATCTCAAAAGCGAGCTGATTTGGAGTTATTCAAGAAAGCTGTTGAGATGATTATTCGAAAAGAACATTTAACCGTAGAAGGAGTTCTTAAGTTAGTAGCAATTAAAGCATCAATGAATTTAGGCTTATCCGATATGTGAAAAGCAGCCTTTCCTAAAATAGTACCTGTTCCGAGACCCCTAGTTGACGATCAGGAAATAAAAGATCCTTATTGAGTTTCAGGATTTACATCTGGAGAAGGTAATTTTATGATCGATATAATAAAAAGTAAAACCACTGCAAAAAACTAGGATATACTGCAGGTTTAAGGTTTACATTAACTCAACATTCTAAAGATGAACAATTAATGTTAAATTTAATGGATTATTTTAATTGTGGTCATTTAAATAAAAAAAAAATAATAATTGTTTTGATTTAACTGTTCGTAAATTTACAGACCTTGATACTAAAATTATTCCTTTTTTCAGCAAATATTCAATAATAGGACACAAATTATTAAATTTTCAAGACTTTTGTGAAGCAGGAAAATTAATTAATAATAAAGACCATCTAACTATTGGAGGTTTGGAAAAAATAAGTGAAATAAAAAGTGGAATGAATACAAGAAGAGTATAGTGTTTGCATGATAAAGTTGATCGCCGTGTATTTAAGAGTTTTAATTAATTTTTTACCTGATGCTACTAATTTTTTAAATCCTTTTGTGTTAACTATTGCTATTGTTTCTATAATTTATGCTTCTTTTTCTACAATAATTCAACAAGATACTAAAAGATTAATAGCTTATTCTTCTATTGCTCATATGGGTGTGGTTGTTCTGGGTTTATTCTCTAACACTATACAAGGTATTCAAGGGGGTATTTTACTTGGTATAGCTCATGGTCTTTGTTCTCCTGCTCTATTTATTTGTGTTGGAGGAGTCATATTTGATAGATTACATTCTAGAATAATTATGAATATTAGAGGATTAGTCAATTACATGCCGATATTTACTATTTTATTTTTTATTTTTACATTAGCAAATACGGGTATTCCTTTATCATTAAATTTTTTAGGTGAACAATTATCTTTAATTGGAATATTTGAAAGAAATCCTATTATAGCAGTATTAGGTGCAAGTGGTATTGTTTTAAGTGCTATTTATTCTATATTTTTATATAATAGAATATCTTATGGTTCTTATTCCCCTTTATTAAAACCTTTAAAAGATATTAGTAGAAGAGAATTTATGCTTTTATTTTCTTTATTAATTCCAACAGTTATATTTGGTATATTACCTAATATCATTTTAGAATCTTTACATCTTTATGTTTCTAAATTATTATATATTGTTTAATTATATTAATAAAAATAATTTAACATTATTTAGGATTAGTAAAATTTTATTTTTCTTAACGGTTTAACCTTTTTATAATTAGTTGTAGATAATCACACTAATGGTCCACACTTAAAGTTTTATTACGGGACGTGGTGCAGACATTAAAAATCGCTCCTCCCATTTATAGTCGGAGGTGGAATTGAGAAACACACCCTTAATAATTCGTACGGCAAACTCACCTTAAAAGGACTTAAAATATCAGTACTGCACATACCTGCTCCCCCCCCCCTTCCCCTTCCCATACCCCCTACCCCTAGCCAAAAACAATTTATATTATATACCCATAACCCCTCTAAAAATACCGCCCCAAATCCCCTAATCATCCACACCCCACCCCCCTCCCCCCCCATTGAAGTAGGGGAGGGCGTTAGCCTGATCACCCCAAAGGGGGAGGGGGGGGTGGCTAGTATTCTTTTTTGATTTCCACTGAGAGGGGTGGGGGGAGTCCATTTAATACCCTCTTTCCATAATCTTAAACACCTCTAACCCCATATGACCATACCACTTTTAATCTTTTATCTCAATAAACACCTGCGATATACCCCTATCCCCCCCCCATTTAGTTGCTACCCGCACGGAATGAAGAGGAATCCCTCAGTGGAAACCACTTATAAATGGGAGAGGTTCTATTAGCTACGTGAAAAAAAAAAGTATTAGAATAATGTTTAAGATTATTATTCTAATTAAAAAATATTTAATCTTAATTTACAATTAAAAAAAAAAATTTTTTACTCAATGATACATATATTTATTAAATTAATAAAGTTCTCAATCAACTTAGATAATAATTTTGTTAAAAGAATTATTAACAAATTAGAAGATTCTAACAATTTTAAATTACCAATTTTAACTATAACTTATAATGAATCTGGAAGATTTTTAACATTTATTTTAAATAATGAAGACTTATTATACAATGGTGAATTAGCTTTAAAAGCTATATTTAATAGTTTAATGAATAGCGACAAATTTCTTTCATTCGGTACTAAAAAAATTATTATCACAACAGCTATTTATACAAATTCAGCAGAAGAATTCTCATATCATCATAACATTTTAATTAATAATAAAACTATATTTTCTGAATATTATGATAAAGTTAAAGATATTGTTATACAAAATTATGAAGATGGGTATCCCGTTGATGTTATTCCTTTGTTTAAAGTTAGAGTTTGAAATCTAGATATGGAAGAAAATAATATTAACTATAATATTATTAAAGAATTAAATTCTGAACTAAATATTAATTTAGAACAAAAAAAAATTTTCTCTAGTTGAAGTGGACCTCATATAGAATATAAAACATTTCCTTATATTGTTAAAGGATTGAAAAAACATTTAGGAATTACATCTTTAGTTAAATATGATCCAAATAAATTGAATATTGTAAAATATAAAGACAATAATAATTATTTAGATTGTTTACGTGGACTTCAAGTATTCAAAAATAAAATTAGTTATGTAATTGTTAATGATATTAATATAAAGAATTCTAATACAAATGAAAATAATAATAATGAAAATTTATTCTTTTTTTTTGCTATTATATTCTGTATTTTAATAATGGTGTTAAGTTTATATATTCCTTATTATCTCTATAATACTTGAGGTATTACATTTCCTAATAACTCCAATCAATATTTTAGTAGTTATTTAGAATTGGATGAATATACCCCGATTCCTTCCTCTATAATGGAGTCTAATTTTTCTTATATATTAGCAATCTTACAAATTATTTTAAAAAATTTATTTTTTACATCCTTTATTGTTTTTAATATTTTAATATGAAATAAATTTTATCCATGGCCACGGCGTATTCCAAAAATAAAAGATATAGTTAATACTAATAATAATAAGAATTTAAGATTGTCTTCTTCAATATTAGCTTTATTTTTAGAGATTAAAAATACTGAGAAAGAAATTGAAAGTATAAATAATAATTTTAATTTTAACCCACGTTGGACTAAATATTCTTATGATGCTAATTCTAAAGTTAAATTTAATCTTCCAGAAAGCCAAATAGTTTATGATCAAAGTGAAATGGAATGAAGGAATAAAAAAGTTCATTATAAATATATAAAATCAAATATGAAGGCCAATATAAATGAAAGGAAACAGGAAGATTGATATAAGGCATCTTCACATGAATGTCCTCAACTTATAATAGACAGAGTACGACACAGAGCAATTGTTAAGCATAATGAACAGAGAGATCCTGCCCACGTTGAGCAAGCAAAGGAATATCTAGATGATAAATATTCGCATTTATATGATTCGTATTCAAATTTAAAAGCTCAACCAACTACCAAAACAACAAAGTTCAATGTTGAAACTGAAAGTACCAAAAAAATTCAAGAAGACGAAAACAATGGAAAATGTAAATATATACTTTCTATTAAAAAAAGTGAATTAAATGAGGGGTCCACAGATATTTCCTCAGATGATTAAATATAATGTAGTGTTTTAATCTAAAGTATTTCTTATTACCTCACCATCTTTTAACTTTCCTATACTCTGTGTGGTCAAAAAGGAGTAAAGCTCTTTATTACCATCTTCTTATAGTGTAGATGTACTTAAAACGAAAAAACATTAATTTATAGATTATTATAATTTATTAAATTGTTAATTACCTGTAACACAGAAAGAAAAAATTTAACTTAATTAAAAAAAATTATATTCTTACTGTTCTTACTGTACTTACTTTTTGTTATTTTTTCTTTACGTTTACTTTTGTGGTTTTTTGGTTTTTCGCTGCTATATTTATGTAGAATATCGGGGGCAAAGCATAGCTGACCTTTTTCGAATGGATTATGACGTGGGGATCCATTTGATCCATCCCTACGCTCCGTTCAATTCTATGTGGCTTAGTGGAAGTTGAAATGGAAAAATACTTTGTATTTAATTAATAAAATATTTAGAATTCATAAGTCCTTTTATAAAGGTATCATTTAAACTTGGATCTAAAAAAGATTCAGGTATCTTAGGTTTTTTATATTTTTGTTTTTAAAATAAAAATATTGATCATTATCTTCAAATATTATATCTTCATCTTTAATATAAGAATAAATTTGTTCTTTAATATTTTTATGCATTTTTTCTATATAATTTGATTCAAAATAAATCTCTATAAATGTTTTTTTAATCATCCGTTCTAAATAATCCATATTATTAGGTGAAGTTGCAAAACAATCGTGAATATTAAAAATAGGAATATTCACCATTGTTTTATCATTAATTAAATTTTTAATTAATAAATGTATATTACAAGCATCTAAACTATGTATTAAATTAGCCATTAATGCAGTTTTTAAATCCCCTCTATTTAAATCTGTTGTTGGTAAATTAATTGTAACTTTTTGTCTACCTTTATATATTATAGAAGTAGATGTTTTTTTTCTTTCATAACTACATAACTTAGTTTAATAATCATTTCAGCTGGAGTAATTCAAATAAAAGGTAAATTTAAATCAACTAAAATATCTATTAAATTATCTGCAAATTCACCAAACAATTTAAGACTTGGTAAATCTGTTTTTAAAACTGAATAAATAGTTTTAGTTAATTCTAAAAAGTCCTTAGGACTTATCAATAAATCTTTTTTACCTTCTTTAGTAGCAACAGCTGGTATAATATGAGATACTATAATTTTACTTTTTTCACGGTTTATTTTTAATAATTTTATTTGATCCATCTATTTTTTAATTTTTTGATTCATTTGTACTATTATTATCACTATATTTTTTAACTTTACTATTTATAGCTTTTTAATTATCAATGGTTACAATATCTTTAATTTGTGTGAACCCTTCCTTTATATACTCTCTCCTCCAGATCAGGCGGCGGATTAAAAAAAAAAAACTCCCTGTAAAGATATATTATAAGGAATAGTCATAACACTTTTTTTAATCATTTGTCTATTTAGAACTATCTTATTTCTTTAGTTAAAGCTGATAAATGTTGAATTCCGCTACAAGTAGCGTCAAACAATATAGGGGTAGATATGTTTTTATTTTTTTCCACGTAAACAAAAATATCTATCATAGAGAAAAAAACACTAACAAATTGAAAAGGTTCACTAAGTTTACTTACTTCATATGTTCATTTTTCGTAGTCATTTTCATAATAATCTAAAAAAGTACTAAAATATTTTAAACTATTTGCAACTCTATCATGTCAAGAATCTTTATCATATCCAAGTAAATTAGAAAAATATACTTTTAAAGCTTCTTCTCCCTTTTCATTTATAACTTCACTTTCACCAAACATTAAAAGAGATCTACTTAGGTCACCACCTTGATAAGTTAATAAATTCATAAGAGGATAAAGTCTACCTCTAAAATCACCAAACATAGGAAAATAAAATTCCATATTCTGATATAATATAGCCACTTGAATTATATTAAAAGAAAAGGAGTAATCTTAATTATTATTCCTTAATACATTTATACAATACACCTTAAACCTTTTATTTATAAAAGTTTGAGGTTATTGGTTTAAACATAACCTTTTTATTTTAATTACTAAATTTTAGTATTTAAAAAAAAAAAATTTTAATTGCCGGCTAAACTTCTTTCTATGTATCGTTGCTAATATTTTTAACTCCACCCCTCAGTGGTCCCTAATAAAATTTTTAGATATCTAACGACAAAAATTTATACTTATGGCGCCGACCGTACAAGTTGAGTTGAGGGGTTCCTTTGGTTACGTGTAAAAAAAAATTTCTTTTTTTTTTATTTTTTAATAATATTTTTATTTTTACCCGTGTAGTACGGAGCTTTTCAGTCATACCCAAATTAAATTTTTTAGTCCCGTCTCCCCTTTGGGGGGTGGGGACGAGGAGGGCAACTGCAACACCGGGCCACGATGCGTTAGAAAAAAAAAAAAAAAACGAAAAAAAAAAGGATACCACTTTTGCTAGGGGTAGCCTACCTAAATGGTTCTTAAAAAGGGAACCAACCCTCCTCCGCCTTCGTTATCTTGCTCCCCCCCACTCTCAATTTCTAAACAAATTGGTCGAGATAAGGGTGGGGGCAGCCACCCCACCCTGCTTGGCGTTAAAGCAGGGGAGGGAGGCGTTAGCCCTCCACTAATTTGAAGGGATGAGACTAATCCCTCAACATTAAAGTAAAATATTTTAATAGCCCCTTTAAGGTCGTCGAGGGCTGCCTGCACACTACCACCATATAGGAAAGCGGCGTGAAAAAAAAAAAAAAAAAAAAAAAAAAAAAAAAAAAAAAAAAAAAAAAAAAAAAAAAAAACAACAAAAAAACAAAAAAAATTTTTTTTTTTTTTAATTTGAACCTTTTTAGACATCTGCAGGTAGCCTAGGCTGAGTTAGTTTTACGGAGCTGCTCGGCCCCCCTTTTAAAAAAATATGGGACGGGCTAACCCCTAGCGGGAGGCCGGGAACCGTACAACGTAAAAAAAAAAAAATATTTTTTTTTTTTAATTTAAAAAATTTAAGCCTAGGTACCCCCCCCCCCCCCCCTCACACAACTTAGGGGCCCCCCCCCCCCCGGTTTTGATCTAGGGCCAATGAGAGGGCACTTAACGCTCCCCTCCTTTCTAAATTTAGAAAAATGAGAGGGCTTTTTAATTTGTGCGGCACCCAATCCCCCTCTTAATCTAAAAAATCCCCTAAGGAGTCGGGGGTAATACTCTATAAACCACTATTTAAATTTTACAAGGATATTGTTTTAACCATTTAAACTATTTCGACTTTATTTAAAAGACACCTCCGCGTTAGCCCTCCCCAGATCAGGCGTCGTATTTAGCGCCCCCCCCCCCCCCACCCAGCCTAGCTACCCACCCATTCTCCCGTACGGGCCCGTACGGGTGGGAGGGGAGTACTGCCTACCCCCCCCCCCCCATAAATGGGATGAGGCAGGAAGCCCCCTCCCATTTAGATAGGGGAGGGGGGGGAGGGTGGCTAGCAATCCGTACGGGCTTACGCAGGGGGGATAACGCAGAGGAGAGGGCTAATAAAAATTTTTGCGAATATATTGGACTTAAATCCAAATTCTCCAATTTTATAAGGACGGCAGGATGGTTTTCACCCTTAAAAAAAAAAATTTTTTTTTTTTTCTTTTTTTCGTTCAGGTTTTTTTAGTCAAAGCCTTAGATCCGTTAAAAAATGTGTCATATCTAAAGATTTTACACATCTTTTAATTATACTCATAATCAATTTTTTTACGCTAGGATAATTACTATAGGATATTGTCGATTAATATTTTTTAACTTTTAAACGAAGGATTAAAAGCAACGTGAAAGAGCTTTTAAGGAGTATTCCTTACTTATTTTTTTTTTATTACTTTTCTTAATTACAAATTTATATTTTATTTTTTTAATTTTAGGTGCTTTACTCTCTTGTACTTTTGCTATTACGGCGAAAAATCCTGTTATTTCAGTAATATTTTTAATATTACTTTTTTTGTTCTAACAGCAATATATTTAATATTAAAAGGTATTATTTTTATAGGACTTTCTTACATAATTATTTATGTAGGTGCTATTGCTGTTTTTTTTTTTATTTGTAGTCATGATGATAAACATCAGATTAACAGACATATTAGAAACTGAAAATCAATATACTAAAAATTTACCTTTAGCCTTAATTATCAGTTATTTGTTTTTATTTACAGTAACATCCTTTTTGGAATTTAAATTATTTAGTGATTTAAACACTAATTTTTTAGAATTAGAAGATGCTTTACAACATTTATATTTTTCTTATAAAAATCTAAATTTTTTGATGCCAAGTGACTACGATAAATTTGGTAATTTTATGATAGATTTAATAGGTGGAACTAATTGTGCTAATATCGATTCAAATATGATAGAAGTTTCGCAATTAAAAAATTTAGGGTAATTTATATATATACCTATTTTTTTCCCTATTTTATTACTTATATTAGGATTTATATTACTATTAAGTATGTTTGCAACTATTATTATTTCTAAACATGAAAAAGTCAAATAAAATTAGTTAAAGTGTGATTGCTTTCCCCTCCCACCTTCCCCTTTGCTATCCTTTATCCCCTCCCCTAAATGTAACATCAAAAAAAGTTGCCCGCTCCTATCAGTGGGGGTAAATGGAGGGGTTATAAATCCGTACGGACTTTTAAAGGGTGGACCCTCTCTCCTACTCTTACCCCTCCCTATCCATAGTTCTACCCCCCTTTTAAGGTAAAAATTAAAGGGGGGAAAGGTAAAAGGGAAAATTTTTATCTTTTCAGGTTAGAATCCCATTAAAAAAAACAAACTGTTATAAAGGTTTAACAGTATTAATACTTTTTTTAATATAAACAAAATTTATTAATAAAGACCAAAAAAAAACCTTTTTACTTAGGGTTGTAATACCTAAATCCACATAGCCACTTCCACAAACACAAACAAACACAAAAATACAACTAAATTTAATGATCCGATAAAGATGTAGATTCCAATGTTAAAGGTTTTTATGTTTCCTTTTTAAGGGCCACTTTTATGTCTCATTTAAAGTTAAAAAGCTTTAGGATACACTCTAGTATTGTGTGTATTAAAGATAATGACGCTTTTTATTGTTGGTATTTAATTAGTATGTTAATACTAATGAGTTATATCAACGTCTTCTGCGAAATATTACTGGATTTATATAAATCATAGTTAAAAATGTCTGATGATCTCATATCAATATTGTTAAATTATATACAAAAAATAAAAAATTTTTAATAAAATATCCTCAAAAATAGGAAGGATATTAAAAAAAAAAAATAACACAGATGATAGTCACTACACAATTGATATTTCATATATATTTATATTTATGTCCGCAAAGGAAATAATTTCTATAAGCATGATTTTTATAGAGATAACGATTATAGTCCTTGTAAAATAATAGTTTATAATTTTTTTTTTAAAAAAATTTTTTTAATACAAATGTTTTTTAATCTTATTTTTAGTTATAATACGAGAGTTAAGGGTCAGGTATTTTTTTTTTTTTCATACAAACTATTGGTTAATAATTAGAGGTTATCCTTTGTAATTCCTTCTGACTGTAATGCTTCAGATTTAATAAATATAAAATATATAAATATTACATCTCATCTAATCCGGATTTCTCTCAAATAACTAAAATAATAAAGT
This sequence comes from Hymenopellis raphanipes, assembly GCA_036872995.1. NCBI lineage: Eukaryota > Fungi > Basidiomycota > Agaricomycetes > Agaricales > Physalacriaceae > Hymenopellis > Hymenopellis raphanipes. The sequence goes on from JAYMDG010000034.1 coordinate 133,711, forward strand.
TTAGTATAAAAAAATTTAAAAATAATAACACCATATATCAAGTTATTAAATAGATGCTCCACTTACAGTTAGATAAAAATTCTATAGTAAAGGATCCAAATTTTTTAGTAGATAAAACAGCAAAAAACCCATGTTTATCAATCCCACCCCCCCTCATATCTGTGGGGGCAAATGGGAGGAGCGATTTTCCTACGTGGTGCCGTCCCTTTTTACGGACGGCAAAGCGCTTACGCCCCCCCCAGATCAGGCGTTGTAGCCCCTCCCTCCCCTCCCCCCCCCCAGATAAAAATGGGGGGGGGTATAACAACGCTCCCCCAAATGGGAGGGCGGGTGGGGACGGGCGCGGTGGAAAATCTTTTTCTTTTTGTAAAATAAGTATGATATTAATATTTTTTTTTTTTTAGTAGAAAAGAACAAAAGTCATTAAATAATCAAGGAATTTTAAATTGTTATGAGCGGCTCGATACAAATAGAATAATACTAAATTTTTATAAAAAAAAACTAGATATTATCCTAATAAATTTTAAACTTATAATAACAAAAGCAGCAGATTAGTCCCACACAAACTCAACCTATTTAAAATACTCAAACTTAAAAAATAATCCTTCACAATTAGTTTATACTCTCTACACTGTTATAAATTTCTGATACCAGATTTTTATAATTTCAGCAATAATAACCACTTAAAAAAAAAAAAAAGGATAGAGGAGTTATTGAATTAGTTGGACCTCATGGGTTAAGTAATATTATTTATTATTTTAGTACAGATCTATCTAAATTAGATACTAAATTAGATACAGGTTTAATTACTACTTATGCTCTTTATTTTACTACTGTATTTTTATTCTTAATTTCTTTAGTCTTTTTTTTTTTTTTTTTTGATATTAAATATCAATAACAACAAATTATCTAAGTAAATAAACCAAATTTTTAAATTATTTAATGATTAATATTATATTAGTTTAAATATATTTAACACTCCCCAAAGAATGTCATATAACGGTAAGTATGTTGAAATTTTCCACACCACAAACTCAATTGTAGATGTTCAATTCATCTCATTCTAAAGGTTTTTTAAACTCTATCTGTTAGTCCAATTTTTTTTTATTTTTAAATTTATTGAATTAAAAATTTTTTTTACATTTAAATGTTTTTAATTGATATGCTTAATTTTTACGTGGTAGTCTTAATTTTTTTTTAATTTAGGAAAAGGTCACCACCACAACACAACAATTAAAAAAACACATTTTAAATTTTTATTGCCCTTGCCTTGCCTGCGTTAGCCGTCCGTAATTCGAATAATTCGAATAAAATAAAGCTAACGGGAGCTAACGCTACGTGGACTTTCAATTCAAAACAATTTTTTTTTTTTTTTTTTTTATTAAGGGATGGTAGGGTTGGGATGGCGTGGTAATTACCGTCAATACTGTCGTAATTTACCTAATCTGTAAATCTAACTTTTTTAGTAGCCTTTAAATTTTTCTTTTTAATTAAACCATTACGTTTAAATTAAAAGAGTGTATTTATTTTTATAATTTATTAGGTCAAGAAAATTTATTTTGAAATGATAAATTTTATATTAAAAAAAACAGCCTTAGATATTCTTTCCAGTACATTTACTTACAAACAGAAGATATAATATAACACTACGCTTTGTCAGATGAAAAATAGGAAATAAAATTTTTTTTTTTAATGTTAGCAGCATATAAATATATAGGTGCAGGTATAGCTTGTTCAGGTTTAATTGGAGCGGGAGTTGGTATTGGTTTTTTTTTTTGCTTCATTAATTGGTGCCTCAGCTAGAAACCCTAAAGTTACTGGACAAATCTTTACTTATGCAATATTAGGTTTTGCTTTAGCAGAAGCTACTGGGTTAGATAAGAAATAGCCCCTCTTAATTAAAATTAAGATGAAAACCGGATTAATTGCAAGAAAAACTGTTATTTTTAAATTACAGTTAATTTGCAGCCAAGCATAACTAAGTGAAAGAATTTTCTTATTATTAAAGATTAGATTATTCTGTAAGTTATGAAGGTTCAACGACTAACAGGTGAGTATCACTAACAATAAACCTGACACGAAATTCCGGCACTAGTTTTTTATAATTAAAGTAATTACTAGTGATGACATAGATGAACAATAGTGTGAAAATAGTGTAAACTATTGAGAATAAATAAAGAGCTATTCTAATAACACATTGTATTCGCATTAATGGTTGCATTCTTATTATTATATTCATAATTATTAAATAGTGAAAGATAATAAAATTTTTACCATTGAGATTAAAGAGCAACTAATTAAAAAATTTCTGCATATTATTATCCTAATCCGTTATCTCAGCGTAATGAAATAAGTAATGAATTAAAGGGAAAATCAGGAGTTTATTGTTGGTTTAATAATATTAATGGCAATTTTTATATAGGAAGTGCTGTTAATTTTAACTCTAGAATAAATGATTATTTTCAAGAAGCATATTTACGAGAAAAAAATAATTTAATTATTGTTAGAGCTTTAAGTCATTATAAAATGGATAGCTTTTCTCTATTTATTTTAGAAATTACTGAAAGAGACAATGTATTAAATCGTGAACAATTTTACTTAGATGAGTTTAAGCCTGTATATAATATTTTAACTAAAGCACATAGTTCGTTAGGATTTAATCATACAGATAAATCTATTGAAAAAATCAGGAATAAAGCTCTAGGTAGAACTCATTCTTTAGAAGTTAGAAAAAGAATGAGTGAAAATCGTAAAGGTTCTAATAATAGTTTTTATGGTAAAAAACACACTTTAGAAAATATAGCTATAATGAAAGAACGAGCTATAAATAGGACTATTGATCCTAATCCAGGTTTTTTGGTGGAAGTAGAAGATTTATATAAAAATACTAAAACAATTTATAAATCTATGCGATAAGCCGCCAGATCTTTAAATTCACATATGAGTTCCCTGTTACGTTGAGAGAAAGGAGAAAGGAATACACCTTTTAAAGGTCGTTATAATATAGTTATAAAGCGTTTTTAATTAGTTTTTTTTTAGTTTGGTAAAAAATTTTGCATTAATGGTAGCTTTTTTATTATTATATTCATAATAAAAACTATCTTAAGCTTAAAAAAAAAAATATTTAATAATTAAATAAATAATTTAATTTAATTATTTAATAAAAATAATCCTTAAAAAAAAAATATAATTTCAAATAAAAACAAAAATTACCTCCATGTTTTTAACCCCCGAATCTCTCTTTTAGCCTTTTTTAAGGATAATCCACATCCCTTCTCCTCTTTTTACGTGGCGAATTTCTTTCAAGTATTCAAAAAAAATTTTTTATTAAATAGGCGGCAAAACCCCTTTATCCATATGCCCATATGGTAATATTTATCAGATCCCTCTGCCGGTCCTGCGGGCCGGACTTATAAATTTTTAGCAAATATTTAAGAAACCTAAAAAGATGTTATGACGGGAGCCGTACTGACCTACAGGTGCCGGTGCCTTAGTTGCGTAGCGTAGCGTTAAATCAAATCTACCCCCTTAATCTTTGGCTCCCTATTAAGCTGCCGGATAAGGGAGACGGGCAGTGGCGTATTCCAAAAAAATTAAATTAAAAAAAAAACAAAAATACACGTAAAAAAAAAAAAAAAAAAAAAAAAAAAAAAAAAAATTTTTTTTTTATTTAATTTTTCACGTAGCCTAGGCATAACGCAGCCTGCCGTTCTCTCAGTGCAGTGCCTCCATCTAATAGAAGTTCTTCGAATCTCCCCCACCCCTCCTCCCCACCCCTCCCCTCAGTGGAAAGTTGCCCACCCCCCCTCCAGATTCGCGCCCCACCCCAAAGGGGAGGGGCTATTAACAACGCCTGATCTGGGGGGGGGGGGGGGGGGGATGGTCGGGGAGGGGAGGGGCTAACGCTCCCTAGGGTCCCTAGGGCCCGTACGGGAGGGAGGGGCGTATTCAAAAAAAATAAAATTATGTGGGTGTGTTTTTTTTTTTTATTACTTAATACACAAACTATTGCTACATGAGCTCTAATACCTTAGTCGCATAATACAATACTATAAAAAAAAAATTTTTATATCTTTATCTTTTTTTTAATATCTTGGTTTTACAATTTAACGAATATGCTGAAAATGGTAGCCAGGTGAAATTTAGGTCTTCATGATATTTAATTGTGGGAGTTCAAGTCTCTCTATTCGTAATTATACTACTATTATAAAATTTTATTTTTTTTATACACTATGTATAAAAAGTTTGTTTCTAATAATAGAAAATAGTTTAAAAACCTATATTAAAATAAAAAAAGCCAAAAATAAAAATGCTCCTTTCCTTCCCTTCTCCTTCTCTCTATGTGGATCATCTTTTTTTTTCTTACCTCCCCTCTCCTTTTTTACCTTTCTGTACTACGTTAGAAAAAAAATTTTTTTTTTTAGACGAACATCCCCGCCCCCTCCCCTCCCTGCCTACGTTCGGCTTGAAAGTCCCTGCCTGCGTCGTATTTAGCGCCGGCACCCTGCAGCGTTAGCCCGCCCCCAGAGATGTTGGGGAATATGGGAGGGTGTGGAAGCCCCACCCCCTCCCCTTTAGGGGGAGGGGAGGGCCTCTCATCGACGTAGAGGGGTACCCATATATGGGAAGGGAGGGTGCGTGAGCCCCAGCTTTCCTTTCTACTGTCTTTATAAAATTTTTAAATATTGGACTAAAGCCCAATATTATCTAGTGGAAAGCTATGCTTACCACTAGTAGATAATAGCTTAAGCTATTATCTACAAATTTTTTTAGCGCAGCAGCCGTCCAAATAAATTAAACAAAAAAAAAAAAAATTTTTTCCACGTAAAAAAATAAATTTTTTTTGTTTTTTTCCACGTAGCCTAATTAATCCAAATTTTTTAGATACAAAACTTATATAAAGTACGGTTAAATAAAATTAAATAAAATGAAATAAAATAAAATAAAATAAAATAAAATAAAATAAAATAAAATAAAATAAAATAAAATAAAATAATAAAAAAATAAAATAAAAATAAAATAAATAAAATAAATAAATAAAATAAATAAATAAAATAAATTAAATAAATTAAATAAAATAAATAAAATAAAAAGTATTCGTGAACAAATGCATATACACGGATCTACCGAATTAATTCTTTCACCTCTATCTCAATTTGAGGTATATAAACTAATAGCGGTAGACTTTTCTATTTTAAGTAGTGCTTATTTCACTTTTACAAATTTAACTTTTTATATAAATTTTATTACTACGGTTCAATTACCTTGGGCTCAATCCTCTTTTATCTTTATGCGATACAAAATAGTACAAATAAAATTTTTTTTTGTTTTATTTTTTGAAGAAAATGAAGAGGAGTCTTTAGAAAACTCCCACAACGGAGATTTTGAAAAAAAAAAATTACCTGATGATACACAGAGTAGAGGTCAATCTAGTTCTTCTTTGCCTAATCCTGAGCCTAGTAATCCTAATTCTCCAAAAGATGATTTCCACAAAGAGGACGAGGACGAAAAAAAAAAACGCTCGCGCAGAGCAGGAAAAAAAAAAGCGGAAAATCCTGACGACCACGGAAATTCAGTTCAAGATACACTTGAAAAGTCTCAATCTTATGATTCTGATGAAACATTTAGGAATAATATTAATATTGCCATTGAAAATTCTAAATTAGATTTTTACAGCCAAAAAAATGAACAAGACGCTGGTACTTCTGGAGATAATCCTGACAGAACAGAAAATTTTTCACGTAAAAAAGAATTACAAGCCAATTCTCAACAAAATAAACAAGGTGCTGGTAATTTAAATACACCCTTAGATAAATACCATCAAGATATATTTAAATATACGGAAAAAAAAAAAAATGATCATTTATATGAGGTTGAGGAATGAAAAAAATATTGTGAAGAAGAAGCAAGAGAAATGAAAGAATACCTCCTAGAAAAAGCAAATAAAGACAAAAATTTGTCCCAAACTCTTTCTAACGAAGAGAGTTCTTCTAAACAGGTGCCACCTATACCCAGTGAACATAACCAACCTCAAATTAAAGAGGATGAAAATAAGCAGCATTATTTTAGCGAAAAACCACAATCTACCGAACATAAGCCTTTAAATTTTAGTCAAATTAATGAAGAAAATCAGAGAAAAATCGAAATTAGTAAAGGTTTAAAACATTTATTTTCTTTCTCCCACATTTTTAAAGAGACAACACGATTTAATAAATTTTTAACTAACTTGAGTTTAAAACCCAAACCAAAATCTGAAAATAAAACTAATGACAAAGACAATTCAAATTCTAATGTAGAGTCTGAAAGAAGTTCAGATGACGATTTTGGAGGGGACTTATAAAAAAAAAATTTTTCCACGTAAAAAAAAATTTTGACCTCTCTTTTTTATTTTTACAACACCTAAATTACGGTAGGAAACTGCCATCCTTTTCCATATACACCCCCCTACTTTTTAACATATGTGTAACCCCCTCCCTTCATCCAATCCCCACCCCCCCCCCTAAATGGGACTGCGGACTTTCAAGTCGTATTTAGCGCCCACCCCTTTTTTTTTTTTTGTTTTGTTTTTTTTTTTTTCAACTTTCCACTGAGGGGTGTGGACCACCCCTCCCAGCCGTTCGGCACCCCTCCAACTATAAATGGGGGCAACGGCAACGGTCCACTCCCCAACCCCATATATGGGACAGGCTAACGCCTGATCTGGGGTGGGCTTCCACGTACTCCCTTAAATGGGAATGGGGGAGGAAAAAAAATAAAAAAAAAAGGGTTACCATTATACCCTTGACCCTTAATTTTATATTTTTACATGCTAATTATATTTTAGTAACTAACATAAGCGATATTTGTTCTTTTTGTTCCGGCAGGAGCCCCAGGCTCCTTTTGCCCCTGGGCTCAAAGATCGTAAATCCGTCGGTTATATTAATTTTTTTTTTTTTTTTAGTTACAGTGGTATTAAAAAAAAAAGAAACATGGGGAGAAGAATTAACTATTTAAAGCCCCATTATACCCCCTCCTTAATTATAAATCAAATTTGCCTCTGCCTAGAATTTTCTTCGTTAACCCCCTTACCGGCAGAACGGCGTTAACCACTCCCCTTCCCTTTACCAAACCCCTCCCCCTAATGTGAAGGGGGGGGTTTATAAAACTAAAAAAAAAATGGTATAAGACCCGGCCCTCCCCCCAGCCTACGGCACCGCCCTTTAACAGTCCCCGCCCCCCTAAATGTTAGGGGTATATGGGATGGGATGATAAGGAGAAGGGGACCCTCCCCTCAGTGGACCCCCCCACTGGACTCCCCCCCACTCATCCCACCCGTACGGGATAAGGGGGGGAGGGGGGAGTAGTTGTTGGTGTTTTGCTCGGCCGGCCCCTAATTCCACCTTTCATTTAAGATAAAATTAGGCAGTGTAAGCCTCCCCCTAATAACATTTTTAGGTGACCTTAAAATCTACAGAACTTATAAGTACGAGGCCGTCCTTAATCTTGTCGACCAACTCCCATAAGGATTCGTACGGAAGAAAAAGATGATCCGCGTACAAAAGATGATCCTGCCGTCCTTAAAAAAATTTTTTTATTTTAAAATTAAAATTTTTTTAGCCGTACGGACTTACAAAGGAACAAAAAATAAAAAAAATTTTTTTTGTTTTAATTTGCGGCGCCCTTCCTTTAATTTTTAATCTTATAGGGTTAATTAAGATTAATATAAAGAAGGGGCTAACGCCACACATACTACTATGGAAGGGGCTAAGGCCACAGGCGAAAATTATTTTTTCACGTACTCCCCACCCCTCCCCTTTGGGTCTAACGCAGCCGTCCGGCACCGTACTCCCCACCCCACCCCTAAATGGGAGGGGCTATTAACAACGCCTGATCTGGGGTGGCGGGTGGGGCTATTAACATTAACAACGCTCCCGTACTCCCCTTTGGGGTGGACTTTTTCCACGTAGGGAGGGGGAGCAAACCCCTCAGTGGACCCCCCCGACTATAAATGGGAGGGGTGGGTGGCTAGCCACCCGTACGGGCTTCCACGTACTCCCATAAATGGGGGGGGAGGGCAACTTTTTTTGATGTTACATTTAGGGCGGCGTTAAACAACATGAGTTTAATACCTTTAACTAGGTATCATTTAAATAAAAAATAAAATAAAATAAATAAAATAAATAAATAAAATAAATAAATAAAATAAATTAAATAAATTAAATTAAATAAATAAAATAAAAAGTATTCGTGAACAAATGCATATGCACGGATCTACCGAATTAATTCTTTCACCTCTATCTCAATTTGAGGTATATAAACTAGTAGCGGTAGACTTTTCTATTTTAAGTAGTGCTTATTTCACTTTTACAAATTTAACTTTTTATACTTTATTAATTTTAGTAACAGTTATTAGTTTACACAGTTTTGCTAATAATGATTTTAATTTAGTACCTAATAAGGGATCTATAGCATTAGAGTGTTCATTTGCTAGTTTAAGTTCTATGGTGAGAAATCAAATTGGAAGCTTAAATGAAGCATATATTCCTTTTATTTATACTTTATTTTTTTTTGTTTTAATAGGAAATTTAATTTCTAATATTCCTTATTCATTTGCGGTTAATGCTAGTGCAATAGTTACACTAGGATTATCTGTTACTATTTTTTTAGGGGTAACAATTTTATCTATGTATAAACATAATATAAAATTTTTCTCCTTCTTTATTCCTGGGGGTACACCTCTTCTTTTAATTCCTTTATTGGTCTTAATTGAATTTATAAGTTATATTGCTAGAGCAGTTTCCTTAGGAGTGCGACTATTTGCTAATATTTGTGCAGGACATTCTTTATTAAAAATTTTATCTACCTTTTTATATAAATTATTTTCAGGGAGCTTATTAGTAGCTATTTTTACTTTAATTCCTTTTACAATTTTTATTGGATTAATAGGTTTAGAATTAGCAGTTTCATTTATTCAATCTTTTGTGTTAAATTTGCTTGTGTGTTCTTATTTAAAAGACGCTATTGATTTACACTAATGAAAAATAATAAAAATAAAAATATAAGAACAAATTTAAATAAAAAGATTTTGAAAAATGGTAATAATTTTAATAATAATTTTAATTTTCATAAGATAGATTTTAACTCAACTTCTAATAGTTTTTTTTTAATTTTATAATAATAATAATAATAAAAAAAATAATGATAACAGAGAGGTAAATAGACTTTCCAAATTTAATAAATGGATAAATATTATTTGATCTTTTATTCTATTAATTTTTTTCATAACCCCTAAAAATTTAGCTGCTTATCTTAATTTAAACTTAATCGAGGTATATCATGCTCACCCCACCCCTTAATAATTTTTTTGAATACCCCGTTATATCTGACGGAAAAAAAAAGTATTTCATAAGTACGGACTTCTAAACCCACCCCAGATCAGGCGTACGTCATGTTCATATTCATGTTCATAGCCCCTCCCCCCCATTTATGGGTGTGGTGTGGAGATTTTTATAAATTTGCCCACCCCTCTCAGTGGAAAGTTGCCCCCCCCCCAGATACAAAAAAGGGGAGGGGAGGCTGTATTGAGGGGAGGGTACTATTAATTTAAAATAAGAAAAATTAGATCGTATCGTGGCTTAAATTAAAAACTGAATAAATTTACACGTAGAAAAACATACAGTAAAACACCCTAATTAGAAAATTCAAGATATACAATCATTTTATTATCTTGTATTATAACATCAGTTCATTATCTGATCTTTGAGGATTACAAATATATCTTTTACTTTATCTTTTGGATCTAGTTCAAATTTATTAAAATAACCGGAAAAAAAATATTTGGATTTTTTTCGTTATATTTTTAATTTTTTTTATTTCTCTTGGATTAATACTTTTTTGTTATCTACCTTAGATAATATTTTTAAATAAATACAATATTTGATAGGGTACTCTGCTTAAAATTTAGATAATTACTAAATTTTATACTTACCCTTCGGTCCTTAGCGAGGTTCGCTTGGGACCTCGGGTTCAAGGACGAAAAAACAAAAAATCCTGTAAAAATTTTTAGTAAATAAAATACTATAAATTATTTGCGTGAGATAAAAAGTAATCAAGATAAAAATATTTATATATTTACCCGGCGGCACCTCTGCGTAGCTGCTTACTTTTTTTTCAATTGATTCATCAATTGACAAAAAAGTTAGGGCCAAGGTGCCTCCTTAGATAAGAAGGGGGGCACCTTGGGCAAATTTAATTGCTGGCTCCATCAAATCTTTTTTTTTCTATGTATCGTTGCTAATAATTTAAATTATATCTTCATCCACTCCCCTTCGGTCCCGACACGAGGTCGGGGAAAGCAATGTGAAAAAAAAAAGTCTTAGTATAATAGATAAAGACTATTATTCTCACGCAAAATATTTAGTCTTTACGGACAAATATTTATAATTAATCTTTAATTTAAACTATTTAAAAATTTTTACAACATAATGAAATATATATTTATTAAATTACTAGAATTCTCGGTTAACATTTCTGATAAATTTGTTAAATTATTAAAAATTAAAAAAAAAAATATATTCAGTAGAATATTAACTGGATTAAAAAAGGGATTTTTAACTCCTACAGTACCTGAACATATATTAATTTTACAAAATCATCCTTTGGTTAGAATTTTAAGATTTTTAGGAGGTGTGAGTATTATATATATTTTTGGAAGAAGTTATTTACCTTTTAACTTTTATGGTATATGTTTAGCTTTAGCTTTTTCTATAATGTTTTTAATTTATCATATAATTGTAACATTTTATAGAATTAAACATATAATTAAAATGTTTAAGGATAAAGAATTAGATGTTAGAAATTCACCATAAAATAGAGCAGCATCTATAATAGCAAGAGCAATTTTTTGTGCAAAAGGTGCTTGTGAATCGGCACAACCCATTGGTTTGACTTTAGGAATTATGTTAGGAGCTGACGAAATTTTAGCACATGCTAATAGACCTAAAATTTTTGGACCCTTTTTAAGTAATATGTTAAATGGTATATTACCTGAAAAACAGTCGGAAAGAACATTAGGAACTTTAGAAGCTGATAAAAATTTATCAGAATTAAAGGAAATTAATGATGATATCGAAATAACAAAAAAAAATGAGAAGAAAAAGTTGCAAATGCTAGAGGATTAACAATTGAGGAACAAAAAGAGCTAGTAGAAACAGTTAGGGATATAAATAAAAATAATGCTGAAGAACAATCTAAAGTTCTAAAAGAAGTTAAAATTTTATTAGAAAAAAAAAAGACTAATAAATAAGATTCATGATTTTGAGTTTGTTATATAATCTCTTTTTCTTTCACTAGTTTTTCATTTTTATAAATATAAATTGTCATCCCTTGTCTTTATATCCAAAAAAACAAAAAAAAAACAACTTAATATCCAATCAGAAATTCGTTATCCAGTATCATTTATTTATAATAATAAACCCAAATAAACATAAACATAATGATATTAAACTCATTAACAATATCTATATATATAATAAATTTTTATTTTAAATTGCTAATCCTATTTAACAAATATTTTTTAATTAAATTACGTTATTTGTTGAGTGGAAAAAGTTAATATTGATTCAAGTTATTTAATATTATAAAGGGGTAGAAGAATAAATTACACAAATACTATTTTATTTAATGTGTATATTTATGTAAAGGCCCACCCCCCAAAATTCGCCATTGACGTAGGGGAGGCTGTATTGAGGGGAGGCTGTATTGAGGGGTTGGGGTATAAATGGAATCACTTATAAATATAAATAAAAATAATTATAGTTATAGAGCAACTAGTTAAATAATAATAGAAAATATAATAAAATAAATTTTTCTATTTTTAATTTGCTGATCCAATTTAACAACCATTTTGTAATTAAATTACGTGATTTGGTTGAGTTGAAGTGGTTAAATATTGAATCAAGTGATTGAATATTATATGGTAGAAGGATAATTTACAAAAATACTATTTTATTTAATGTGTAAAATTATATAAAGGCCGTTTACCCCTACAAATTTAAAAAAAATAATGTAATCTTTACTAATATTTTAATATTTAATTAATTTTAATTATTTTAAAAATTATAAAATAAAATATTTTATTTTTAGGATATATAATATATATAAGAGTGATATGTTATATTAAATAAAACTCTCTAAAGAAAAAAAAAAAAAAAAAAAAAAAAAAATAATGATCACATATAGTAAAATAAAGTATAAGATGATGGAATTGTTTATTTTAAGTTTAAGGAAAATGTTTACAAGTTTTAAATTAAAATCAGAAAATAAATTTAATAATCGGGTGTTAATCAATTTTCATTTAAATAGTGAATTTTTTAATTCAAATTATGGTGAAATTGATAAATCAATATTAAAAGATAAAAATATTAAATTAGATAGTAAACTTTCATTGGGTATTCATGGAGGATATATAAAGTAAAGAATCTCTTCTTTTTGACTATAACTATCTAATAAAAAATCTATATTTTTTAAATGATCACCAGAAACAAACTTAGGTATATCATCCAAATTAAAATTAAAATTAAAATTAAAAACTTAAAAAAATTTATAATTAAAATTATTATTATTATTATTATTATTATTATCCTTAATATAAAACTCATTATTATTAATAGGAATAGGCTTAGCCCTAAAATTATTAATAACATTAGACTTAGGATTAAAACTCGAAAAAGTTTTAGCATAATTATTCTACGTGGAAAAATTTTCATTACCCTCACATAATGGAAAAATCTTGAGTTCTAGGTTTAGCAATTAATTATGGGGATAACTAGACAAAATGTTTTTTTTTTAATAGCTAATATCAATCAAGAAATTAAAAAAAATAAAATAAGCAAATAATGCTAAATAATATCTCTTAGGGTTAAAAAATGGTTAGTAAAAGATAAAAATAAAAAAAAAATTTTTTTTTTTAATTTATCGACCACTAATTATAACCTGCACCCCTGCTTCCCTTTGCTTCCAGCCGGTGCCATACTTATAAATGAAATTTTAAAAAATTAAGGTGACCTGAAATCTACATAATTTTTAGGGCTACATATCCCCCCTCCGATCTTAAGCGAGCGCGCGAGCCCCCATAAATGGGACTGCGGCGTAAGCCCCGTACGGGAGCGTTGACGGGATATTGGGATAATGGAATAATGGTATAATGGGGAAATGGAGAAGGGGTGGGGGTAGTATATACTTCTCATTATTTTTTTTTTTTAACACTAATAGGAAATGTAAATTTTGGAAAGGTCGAGTCCTTATGCTAGAAAAGCCAGACTTTCTTAGTATTTAAGGTAATCTCAATTTTGTAGCAGCCTTTAACCTTTTCTTTTTAATTAAACCATTACATTTAAATTAAAAGAGTGTATTTATTTTTATAATTTATTAGGTCAAGAAAATTTTTTTTGAAATGATAAATTTTATATTAAAAAAAACAGCCTTAGATATTCTTTCCAGTACATTTACTTACAAACAGAAGATATAATATAACACTACGCTTTGTCAGATGAAAAATAGGAAATAAAATAACAAATTTTTAATGAAAGTACTTGAACTTTTAAAAAAATATGGTCTCCCTACAACAATAGGGGCTGCTACATTGGATGGTTATCGAAGACAAATACTTCAGGATTATGCTAAAAAACGACAAGATATAACTGACGCAGAGGTGAAGCGCTTAGCTGAAGAACGCTTTATGGCTCAAGCCCAATTAGACAGTAATAAAAATTTTTTATCTTCTAATTCTTTGGCTCGTCAAGAACTTGAAGCTGGGAAAGAAAATAATTTAACAAATTTAAAAAACATTAAACAAAAAATAGCTAATAAAGACTTTGGTGATCTTAATGAAGACTATTATAGAGAGAGAGCTGAATTTTTAGAAAAGCAAGTTGCGAAAGCTGATGGTGAAATCGCTACCAAAATTAAAGAAGCTGATCTAAAATTTACAAAAATGGGGTTTGACCCCTATGAATTATATGAATCATATCAAAATTTTTTAAGTACTTTAAGATTAGAGCAAATTGTAGCTTTATATAATGGTATAATGACTTATTTAATATTTAATGCTTTATTTTCATTATGTTTATTCTTATTTGGTGACTATCTTTTAGATACATTGGATCTTGAGTCTAGATATCCTAAAATAGCTAGATATATAAAGAAGAAAAAGGCCTTAAAAGTACTATATTTAAAGTTATATATAGGATTATTCTTTTTATTATTAATAATACAATTATTTTCGAATATTTATATGTTTTTAGCACCTTATTTTTATTAGATTTTTCTAACTTTTTTTTTTACTAGATTTGATATAGAATTTTCGCAGCATCTTTATAATTTATTAAATTTATTTTCATTATATCTCTAGCTTCTATTTATTTTAATTTTAATTCTTTATTAACCTTACCTATAATATCCACAAATTTATCCTGATTTTATTCATTATTATTAAATCTCAGATTATAATCCTTCAACAGTTCTTCTATAATTATCTGAGTATTATTATTTATAAGATTATTCTCTATTAAAAATTTGATTTTAAAAAATAAAATATTTTTATTCTCTAAACTTTGAGTTAATCTATCCTTTTTTTTTTTTATTCTCCTTTACATTTTCACTATCAAAAGTTTTCATAACCATAAACCCCACCTTCACCCTTCTCATATCCTTAAATGTAATATCCTTCTCTATCCCATTCTTATTATCAAGTTCCATTATTTTCGTTAAAATTAACATATATTAAAAAAAAAAACCACGTAGAGAATTTAATTAAAAAAAATAAAATAAAAATCTCTACGTGGACTTAAAAGAATTTATCTCAAGATTTTCTTTCAAGTATTCAAAAAATTTTTAATATCTATCCACCCTGTCCATAACCCCCTCTCACCTCATACCCTCTTCCACCTTTCTAAGATATAACCACCTGTCTATACACACTTTCTCTATTTTTTAAATTCACAAATTTATACCATTGGGTTGAATTAAAAAAAAAGAAGGTTATACCTTATATACAAATTAGCTCCTCTACGTGTTTCTCATTATAGAATTACTCCACTATACCATTACCCCCAGTAGAATTAGTTTAATTGGCAAAATGACGTCTTGTGGCGACGATGTTCGGAGTTCAAATCTCTGATTTTACCCTTTTGTGGGAGTGATATTTTTATAAAATGTCAAGTTAACCCTAAATAATATGGGGTGTAGTATTATAATATTTAATACAAATATAATGGTATGATATAATTAAAAAAAAAAACCTGCTCAGTAAACTTCCGCACAGGGTAACAAAGCGTCACCCCGTAGTGTAGGTGGGGCTCTCATTAAAAGCAGCCCTAATATTTACAGGTTACAGGAAGATTAATAAAAAAAATTTTTTTTTATTATATATAATTTAATTAATTAAAAATAACAATAAGATATTTTTACGTTGTTTTTAATTCACGTTGTTTTATCACTACAAAGCCACAAAGGAGAGACAAAAAAAGGGGAGTAAATGTCACGCTTTTCTCTCCCCTAAACCCCTAATACTATCATTTATTCCCGTAAAAATTTCAGCAAATCATCCCCACATTTTAGGTGGTGCGGTACTTATAAATTTAAATTTTTAGATTTAAGGTAATCATCTATAAAAATTATTAGGGGCTACTAACAACGCTCCCCCCCCGACTCCTTTTCGTCCCCTTTTTTTTATTTAGGCAACGGAAGGGTGGGTTAATAAAATTTTTTAAAATAGCTTAAGCTATTATCTACTAGTGGTAACCATTATCTACCACTCCCTGTTGAGATAATATTTTACTAAAGTCCAATATTATTCGCACAAAATTTTATAAGTACTTAAAAAAATTTTTAATTTTATTTTTTTTTAACAACATATAAAAATAAAATTAAAAATTTTTTTAGCCGTCCGGATTAAAAAAATGAACAAAAGAAGCCCAGCCTTTTATGAAATAGGGTGGGCTAACGCTGCCCTCCTCTTAATTTCAATTTTAATTTTAATTTTAATTTCAATTTTAATTTCAATTTCAATTTTAATTTTAAATTTTCCCCCTAATGCTATTTTCATTAAAATATTTTTTTTTTAGACGTTGTTCTTCTTTCCAAAAATAAGATTAACCTATTTTTTTGCGTTGTTAATAGCCCCCCCTCAGCCGTACGGACTTCTAAACCCACCCCTTATAAATCAAACCCCCCCACCCCCAAATTCGCCTCCCCCTACTTCAATGGGGAGGCTGTATTGAGGGGAGGGAATGGGAGGGGAGGGGAGGGGAGGAGTGGCAAATACGCCACCCCTCCCTGCCGTCCGGGCCCGTACTTAAAAATTTTTTAATTTAAAAATAAAATTAAAAATTTTTTTAGCCGTACGGCAGCGTTACAAAGTACGGGTGGGTGGGGGTACGTTGCATATTTTTGTACGTTAATATTAAAAAAAAAAAAAATTTTTTTGTTGTTTTTTTGTTTTTTTTAACCGCCGTACGGACTTATAAAGGATCATCTTTGTTGTTTTTTTTTTTTTTTTTTTTTTTTTTTTTTTTTTTTTTTTTTTTTTTTTTTTTTTTTTTTTTTTTTTTTTTTTTTTTTTTTTTTTCTGTACAAACTTTGTGGGTTTATTCTTTAATATAAGCAAGCTACTATAGTTTAATTGGTTAAAACATACCTTTCATGATGGTAAAATAAAGGTTCAAGTCCTTTTATAAGCTTTATATACTTCCTTTAGAGTATTTAGTTAAGAGAGTAAAATAAAAATTATCTGCCGTAAGGTGTAGTGCAAAACAGACTTTGCATTTTTAGTTAGTCTGCATGCTATCCTCTGTTTTGTGGGATTAAAAATAGTCTTAATACTCCTCTCTCTTATGTTTCTTTTATTACTACGTGAGATTGATAGCTATTTTTTTGTTTTTTTTATTTTTACATCCCTTTGGATCTTACGTCATTAATTTAATTTATGGCTAGCATGCTAAGGAAAAGGGGTTAGTATAGGAGATACGGAAATGTCCGTCCACAAACAAATTTTAAAAAGTTTAATTAAACTTTAGGGGTTGTAACATTACTACAATAAATTAATTAAAAAAAAAATTTTTTTTTTAGTATTATTACTCTGCAACGTTAACGTGGTAAAAAAATAAAAAAAAAAAGGAGTATTTTTAATTTTTCGAAAAATTTTACTTCCACAGATAATTCTCAAATGCTTTTTCTTTTTCCCCCTAATACCATGTTTTATAGTACTTTGATATCTTACTATGTGTGTATTAAAAAAATTACTTTATTAAAAGAATAGAAAAAAATACAAAAAAAAAATAGTTTTTTAAAATAATAAATAAAAATAAAAATTAGCATTTTAAGTAATTTATCCTGCCTCTTTTTTACCACATTTTTACCTCGTTAAACCATCCCCCCCCCCAGATAAAAAAAGGGGGATACGTGGACGTTGACTAGAAAAAAAAACAAAAAAGGTCTTAGATTTGATACTAATTTCTAAAGACTATTTTTTTAATGCAAATATTCACTCTTTAGTTTACATTATAAAAATAATGATGAAAAAAAAAATTTTATTATAACTCGGTGCCCCCCTCCAGATCAACAACCCCCCTCCCCCCCCCTTTGGGGTGGGGTGGGGAGGGGGAAGCACCTTGGGCCCTTGGCACGAGGTGCCTTACTTTTTTTTCAATTGATTCATCAATTAAAAAAAAAAAGTTAGGGTTAAAAAATAAAAAAAATTGGTTTTATAAATAATTAATTGAAAAAAAATTCTATTTACCTAAATATTTCGAAATGATAAATAGTATGAGTTTGAAAAAGATAAAAATTTCCGAGGTTAAATAAAAAAAAAAAAAAGAGGTTCTAATAAAGTATTGTTGTCTCATAAAATTTAATGATGTGTTAGGTTTTTAACATCGGAAAAATTTTATTCAACTCTCTTAAATCTAATTAAATTATGTTAAACTTAATTACAAAGACTATTAAAGTATTTAAAAACTAAAACTAGGTTAAATAAGATCTGTGCACCGCAGCAACGTTACCCACGCTTTGTAGCCAGCTGCCGCAGACAGGTTGTTATTTAATAAAAAACATGGTAACAAGAGATTACCTCCTCGTGGTGTTGCTGGATAATTATATATCTATTATATAAAAAACTAAAATCTCTTCTACGTGGACTTAAAAGAATTTATCTCAAGAATTTCTTTCAAGTATTCAAAAATGCTGTAGTATAACAGCAGTTAATAAAATAATTCTTAATTAATATAAAATATTGATTTCGTATATTTAAATTTATTAAATAAGGTTTTAAGGTATTTAGGTTCAGAGTATGTCAAATAGAATGGATTCAGATTATTTTCCACGTAGAGATTACATACCTTAAATGTTAAACATGGATAGTATAATACCATCTTAAATATTTAAGATTAAATAAGAGTGTGATTATATAAAAGTGTGATTATATATAGGGTGATGATAATTAAAAATAAAATTTTATTAAAAGGAGGATTAATTTACAATATAATCAAAATTTTAATCCTTAATACATTTCTAAAATAGACCTTAGTTGGTAATGTACTACTTTAATAAATTTCTAATTGCCGACCTAATACTTTTTTTTGCAGCAGCGCGCAGCACCCGACGCCATAAAACTTAATAAGGGGAAATATGATAATTGGTAATCGGTTATATTTGCAATATAAAATATGATAGTTCAACTCTATCTTTCTCCAAAAAAAACAGCAAATACCCCTGCCCCATCTTCCCAAATCAAAAAAATAATACTAGCCACCCCAGATACAAAAAATAATACTAGCCACCCCAGATACAAAAAGAATACTAGCCACCCCCCACCCCCCCATTTTTATCTGGGGAGGGGAGGGGAGGGGAGTCACCTAAATGCGTGCCGGCAGCCTACCTTTTAGAGGAATATGGGTTTATAGATTTATTGCCAGGATTTTTCCCTCCCCACCTCTACCGTACTACGTTGCGTATTCAAAAAATATAATATTTATATAATATACTTAGAAGTCCACGTATACAAAATTTATATTTTTAATAAAAATTTTTTAAATACGGGAGCGACGTTAGCCCACCCTATAGTGATAAAATAAATAGGTGGGGCTGCCGTCCTACGTGGCGTATTCAAAATAAATTTAATTTTATACGTTGTTAAAATAAATTAAAAAAAAAAATTTTTTTTTAGCCGTCCGGCAGGAAGGCATTTAATGAGTGTAAGTGGTTTTTTTTTTTTTTATTTTTTTGTTTTGTTTGACATAGTTTTTTTTTTTTTTTTTTTTAATCCTGTAAAGGGATTGTCCCTCAAAGTATAAAAACTGCGGAGTAATTTACATTGGTAGGTTAAGACAATTGCTAATTGTTAGGTGTAAAAACCTTAGGTGTTCGAGTCGCCTTTACTCCGTGATATAAACTTTTATTTTTACTGTATAATAAAAAAAAAAAAAATAATTGATTAATTTTTATTTATACAAATTTTTAAGATAATTGTAATTTATTTTACCTTTATCTAACGGCTAACGAAAAAAAAAAGAAGCACATTTAAATAAAATAATTATTTTTTATTTTACTCCCCGGCTTAGTACTGTGCAGTGGTGTAAATTGGTAGGGAAGTGCAGTTCAGTGCAGTAAAAAAAAATATATTTAACTGGCACAAGGTTTAATAAAATAAATTTAGGTAAAAATTTTTTTTTTCTATCCATTTACCCTTATGGCCTTAATTTCCTCCCAGTATATTATCTTTTTTTAATCCCATAATTTACTCTCTCCTTCCGGCCCTGCTCTGCCAGCCTCTCATTTCCTCCCCTGTTTACGTGGACGTGGAAAAAGATTCCACCCCCTTCCCTTCATACGTCACAGTCTCCCCTTTACGTTAGTCCCTCCCCTCCCTCCCTAATGGGATTTAACAAAGAGTGGGGTGGGGAAAATGGGTAGGGATATCTTAAAAAAAAAATTTTTTTTTTAATTTGTCCTTCGACCCTTCTTCAATAAAAATTTTTGATTAGATCTTAGGATCTAATCTTCTTAAGCTTGGCTTAAGATATATTGAACGAGAGTTCAATATTAAAAATTTGTATTAGGTTCGGGTCAGGAGCGGTAAATAAATTTTACACTTTTGTTTTTTACCACATCTAAGGTTAAATATTTTTGATTTTTGTTATAATTATAAAGAGCTATTTCGTGTAATTATGGATAAGGTATTCTAGAAAAAATAATTAAGCTTTTACATGAATTGGTTCAATTCTACTAATGCAAAAGAGATAGGTACAATATATCTAATATTTGCAGTATTTGCTGGTATCTCTTTAATCATGCCTGCATTAAATTTTGCTATATGCTGGAAAAAACTTATAGAAATAAAATACTTTTTTATTTTATTGATATTTATTAACCATCAGTTAGTTGTAATTGTAAATCAAATTTATATTTATTATTTATTAATTATAAATTTTTTCTGCTTTTATGTTTATGGTATAATGACCTCCTCCTCCTCTGGGAAAATGGTAGATAAAAAAAAGTAACAATTTTTATTTTAAGAAAACCAGCAGTAAATAATTTACTCAGAGATTTCACGCAAAAATACTTTAATTGCTTTATTTTTTCCACGTATAAAAAAATTTTAATAGATTTATTTGGATTAACATCTTCTGCCTCCCCTACTACGTTGCCCTGCACTCCTTTACTTGCGGAAGCTAGGCAAGGGCAAGTAGGGTCAGTAGGGAGGGACGGCACTAATATTGTTTTCCACAAAGAAAATTCTACAAAGAAAAATTTTAACTTTGATTTAAGTTCTAATATTTATTTACAAGGACAATTAGGCTATTATTTGGCTGGTTTAATTTAATCAGATGGGAGTATTATTACACCTTCCTTTAACAAAACTAAAAATAAACCTACAATAAAAATAGTTTTTCAAAAAAAGGATAAACCTTTAGCTGAGCATATAAGAAATGTATTAGGTTATGGTAGTATTCAAAATACTCAAAGTGAATTTGCTGTAGAATTAGTAATTAGAAATAAAGATGGCATAATAGATTTAGTTTCATTAATTAATGGTAAATTTAGGACACCAAAAATCTTAAAATTAAATAATTTAATTGACTGAATTAATGCTAATAATAATTATTTTAAATTAATTAATCAACC
The DNA here is from genome assembly GCA_036872995.1 of Hymenopellis raphanipes. Lineage (NCBI taxonomy): Eukaryota > Fungi > Basidiomycota > Agaricomycetes > Agaricales > Physalacriaceae > Hymenopellis > Hymenopellis raphanipes. Next base: position 154,870 of record JAYMDG010000034.1, read on the forward strand.
TTTTGAAAAATTACCTTTAGATGTTTCACCTATTTATAATAATGCTTGGCTTTCTGGTTTTTCTGAAGGAGATTCTACTTTTCAGATTAGAATAACTGAGCCTTCAGAATTAAAAAATATAAAATATTATCATATTTCTACTACTTATGAATTAAGTAAAAGTAGAGGAGATCTAACTTTATTTGAAAATTATAAACCAGTAATGGAATCTATTTCTAACTTTTTTCTATCTAAACTTGAATTGATGAATTTAACTAAATTTGACCGATCAGGAAAACAATCTGCTTGAAGAGTAAGAAATACAAGTAAAAAAGGTGCTACTAAAGTAGTAGAATATTTTATTAACTTTCCCTTGTTTAGCTCTAAATACTTAGATTTTTTATCTTGAAGAGAAGCTCAAAACATTTTAGAAAATAAATTACATCATAAAAAAAATTCAATTACGGAGGGCTTAGACTCTGCAAATAATAGTATAAATAGAATTAAAGAATTAAAAAACCAAATTAATACAAAAAGAACTAAATTCAATTGAAATCATTTAAATAATTTTTATTTAAGATAAATAAAAAATAAATACATTTTATCCCCCCCCCTATTTTTAATCTAAATAAAATATTTTTTATTAAATATAAAGTATAACAAAGTATAAGATTAAATCCAAGTATTTTTTACTAATATTTTTATGTTATTGCTTGTGCAGCTTACGCTTATGCTAGGATGAGCATTATATATTATATCCATACATTTATATAATTATTAAATTAAAGATTAGTTAAACTATAATTATTAATTAAATTAAAAAGTAATTATATAAATAGAAATAAAACATATTAGTATTATCAAAAATAACTTGATGATTGGGACAGCATTCTCAGTTATGATCCGATTAGAATTATCTTCACCAGGAGTACAGTTCTTATCTGGAGATCATCAACTTTTTAATGTTATCATTTCTGCTCACGCATTTATAATGATTTTTTTTATGGTTAATTTATATTGCTATTTTAAGTTAAACCAAAATATAAAAAGTAATACAAAAACAAAAATTTTACCCTTCCTTTGGTCCAAATACCTGTCGGTCCGCTTCCGCCCATACTCCCCCCATACCAAAACATGGGAGGTACGGATGAGGGTGACAAATAAAAATAATTATAAAATTCTACGTAAAAATTTACAAAGTATTAGATATTATTCCACTTTATCCAAAACGGATAATTATTATTCTAAACATATAATTCAAAATCCTTTTGAAAACAGAAATCTAATAGCTAATGTAGCTAAAAGTAAAAAAGGAGTATATATATTTGAAATATTAAATAAAAATACCTATTATATAGGCAGTAGTATAAATTTATATAGTAGAGTATGTTCTTATTTTATGCCATCTATTTTATCTAAAGCAGATAGAAGGGTTTTAAGATATTTTAATAAATATGGTTTTAATGATGTTAATCTTATACTATATATATTAGAAGACACTGCAACTATAAAAGAGATTTTAAATCTAGAAAAATATTATTTAAATACATTTTCTTCGAAGTCGGAGAAAATACTCTCTTTTAAACATAGAAATGGAACGATCTGGTTTTCATTTACCTATGTCTGAAGAAGCTAGAATAAAATTACGAAAATTAAGAGGACAACCATTTTATGTTTATGATAATTTTAGTAAGTCTTTAATTTTTATATTTGATAGTAAACAATATGCCTATGATAACTTAAACATGGATCATCGAACTTTAAATAATTGTTTATATGAAGCTAATTTATATTTAAATAGATTTTTATTTACTATAGAACCTATAAATGAATATAGTTTTGAATCTTTAATTAGTTTAGAACAATTAAAACAATTAGTTTCAGAAGAAAGATATAAGTTTAAATCATATCAACTTTCAAGTAAAAAAATTAATGTTGAAAATATACATAACCCTTTATTAAATAAACAATTTACCAGTATTGGTGAATTTGCTAGAAGTGTAAAAGGGGATAGAGGCACTATACGAAAATATGTTAATAATAAAAAAACGGGATTATATCGAGGACAATGACAAATAACTTTAGTAGAATAATTAATTATATTATTTACTTGCTCCAAACTAAAAAATTTTAACTTTTTAATTTTATATTATTAACTTTTATGGGCATGGCCGTATGATAAGGTAACTTTTCATTTATTATCTTGCTATTTGCTGGAACGTCCTTAGAGGTTTAAAAACTAGTACTATTCCGTCATCTTAGATGTACCTCATAGTAAAACACAGTAACATTTTTAAAAATTGGATAATCAGCAGGAAACCAAAGTATATATTAAATTCGGATTTATATTAGTAGGATCCTCAGAGACTATACGCAAGATATCCTCTCTAATTTTTAATACCCCCCTAATATTGAGGATAAAGAGATAGTCCACCCTTCTTGGAAACTTGAAGGACAAATTGTATGCCCGGTTTAGTTGGAGGATTTTTTCGACGCGGACAATTAGTAAATGTGTTAATAATAACACAGACCTGTACTGACTGTCTACCTTATGGTGGAAACAGGTCAAGGTTAAACACTGCAATTTCATCCAACGAGGTGAGGTTGTGAGGAAGTGCTAAATGGGAAAAAGATGGAGGCAAAACAAAACATCCCAGTACCCTACCTTGCTTAGTGATTAATAAACGTTGAACGCAAGTGAATTACCATTTTAAAACCGGGTCACCGACAAACAATCAATTGCCCATTGTAACAAATGGATTGAAATCCCAAAGTTGGGGGAAGTCAATATTCGGATCCGTTTTGGCTTTAGTCAGTCCCCAAGGATATTCCGGAACAGGTATAGACGTAATTATTAATACAAGTTGAACGCAACTGAGCAGTTTACTAGCCAAACGCGGTAACCCCGCTTGATGTTTTAGGAAAGCATTTTTGTGGGGTAAACTACCAAATTCCGGGGACACCCTAAAGCTTATGGTACCAAGCTATAGTTGAAAAGCTATAAGTGGCCAGAATAATTACCTGGGTACGGTAACAAGTCATAAGATATATGAAAATATATACGAAAGTGAAATGGGCTATCGCGGATCTAAGTCAGAAATAAATAAAATTTTTGTAAAAGAGCAACGAGTAGACGGTAGTTATTTATCTACACAAGATAAATTAAGGTGTACTCTAATGGGTTTCGAAAGAAATTATCAAATCAAAATCCTTTCTAACCAAATTATTAAAATCCAAAAACTAGCCTTCTCTACAAATACCAATATTAACATAAGTGTTCTTAATCCTTGATTTATTAGTGGGTTCACAGATGCCGAAGGCTCATTCATGATTATTATGCAAAAAAATATTAAAACCAGCCGAGGTTGAGTAGTTCGTCCTTCTTTTCAAATAGAGCTTCATCAAAAAGACGAAGAACTCTTAAACCTTATTAAAGAATATTTCGGGGGAATTGGCATAATAAGAAAAAATAATAAAAATGGTTGTAATTTTTCAGTGAATTCTTTAAACCAAATCCTAACTAAAATAATTCCCCATTTTTATAAATTTCCTTTAATAACTCAAAAGAAAGCGACTACTATCTTTTAAAAAAAGTGGTATTAATGAAGCATCAAAAAGAACATTTAACAGTAGAAGGCATTCAGTCTATTATTAATATTAGGGCTTCTATGAACAAGGGACTCACACCTGTTTTGAAGGAGGCTTTCCCTAAGTGTTGTCCAGTTATGAGACCTCAAATAATAAATCAAAAAATACCAAACCCTTTTTGATTATCAGGATTTACCTCAGGTGAAGGAAGTTTTATGGTCCGGATTATTCCCTTCGTGAAAAAAAAAAAAAAACTTAAGGTTTCAAGTACAATTAATATTTCAAATAACTCAACACATTAAAGATGAGGAATTGATGCAAACTTTTGTATCTTACTTAGATTGCGGAATTTGTAAAAAAAATAAAAGGCCTTTAATGCAATATGACGTTCTGAGGTTATCAGATGTTATTGAAAAATTAATACCCTTTTTTCACAAATATCCAATAATGGGTGTTAAATCTGCAGATTTACAAGACTGAACTCTAATAGCCGAGTTAATGAAAGAAAAAAAACATTTAACATTAGAAGGGTTAGATAAAATACGAGTAATCCAAGCCGGAATGAATAGAAAAAAAAAAAATTAAATAAGCCTGCTAGCTTTTATATATTTTTTTAATAATTTGTATGATAAATTTGATTGCCATGGAAAACACGATAGTCATATCGTCTCAGATCATTAATTCTGTAAAAAGATTTAACGAGTCCTTGACCTATTTCATATCAAAGCAACAAATGTTAGATAGTAATAGTCTGAACGGGGGCAAGATAGCTGAAAAAGCAAATGCCCGAGATAACTCTAGGGATACCCGAAAATTTGTTATGACTCCAAATCGAACGGGGCTAATGTTACACATTAGACGGCAGAATTCAGTACGCCTTAACAAGGTTTTAACTAACGGCTCTGTGAGATGGTACTCGGCCCAACATTTATCTAAATTAGATAATAGGCTAGAGACATCCCCACGTAACTGAAAAGAAAAATCTAATTCGGTTAGTCAACTTTCAGTAGTAGACAAAGAAGCAATTAGACTAGAAGTACGCGAAAAACAGACCCAGTTAGTAAAACTAGCTGAACAAATAGGGACCTATGATAAAAAAGTCTTTGACCTCCAACTTTTACTAGTCAGATCCAAAGCGTTCAGACAATGAGCAGCCATCCTTATGAAAGACAAGGCCGGATCACAAACTCCTGGTATAGATAAAGAAATATACAACAAAGAAAACCCTGAAACATTTGACAACTTAGTAGATTACATGAGAGATATGGTATACCACCCTAACAAATACAAGGCTACACCCATTAAGAGAGTGTGAATTCCCAAACCCGGTAAATCTGAAAAGAGACCTCTAGGAATCCCCTCTATCAAAGATAGAAGCCTACAGGCTTTAATCAATCTGGTTCTTAACCCCTTAGTAGAATTAACTAGTGACGCTAATAGTTACGGTTTTAGGGAGAACAGGGATTGTAAAATGGCAGTAGCAGCAGTTAGAGCCCAACTCAGACACCTAGACGTTGCTAGTCTTAGAAAAACCCTACGCAGAAAGAACAACTCCAGCTCAAAAACAGCGGGTGTGTATAGCCGATCGGCTGAAAATAATTGAATTTTAGATGCGGACATCAAGGGATTTTTTTACAATATCGACCACGATTGACTAATAAGCAACCTATTTTTACATGAAGAACTTAAAAAGTTTATCGCTAAATGATTAAAAGCTAAAATCTTTGATGCGGGAACAATTACGGACCCTGTCAACGGAACACCACAAGGAGGGATCATCTCCCCTACACTGGCTAACTTTACCTTAAACGGGCTAGAAGATACAGTTTCCAAATCTATTTACCCTATAACAAAATCAGCCGAACAAAGATTACTGCTAAGTACTAAAAAGGGTAGTCAATTAAGAATCTCGGTAAGCACCAAGGTAGTTCGCTATGCTGATGGTTTTATAATCATCTCCAGAAGCAAAAACATTATTAACAAAAATATGTTAAACCAGCGGTAACCGAATTTTTAAAGACTAGGGGGGCTTTGACTCTCCCCGGAAAAAACAAAAATTTTTACCTTGAGTCAACCCAACACTCAATTGGATTTCTTAGGATATACTTTCAAATACCAGGCAAAATGATCATCGAAGAGAACCATGGTTTACAATCGCAAAACTCAAACAGCTATAGCGTTGTTCCCTAATAAATTGGGAGTTAGAAAATTTATTCATAAGCTTAAAGATATATTCAAAGAAGCACAAAATTGAACGGCAATGGAACTTATCTCGAAACTAAACCCAATTCTCCGGGGATGAAGTAACTACTATAATATGGAAAATAGCTCACACTACAGATCTGTGGTCAGAAATGCACTCTATAAATTAACATGAAATTGAATGCAGAAAAAACACCCCACACTAGGTAAAATCAAACTAGCTAAAATGTATTTTCTAACCCCAAAAACTGATCTCTCTGAGATAGACCCCGACTCACCGCTCCCTACGAATACTTCAGAAACTCCAACTAAGGGAAGAGTTAAAGAGTATGTAAAAGTAAAAAACACCAAATGGGTGTTCCATGGGATATCTAGAACGCCTTCAAGATTTACTAAAGAGACCAAAACTAGAGTGGTTTACTTACTTAAACCCTCCGATGCGGCCCCTATATTATCATCGACCAAGTATATTTTACCTTTAAACCTTAGGAAAATCCATGCCTTTCATGAAGACATACAGGAGGTAATTAAATACAAATTAACTCTTTCATTGGCGGCAAGCTCGCAAACCCCCACGCTAAAGGATAAACTCTTCAAAAAGCAAAAGGGCCTATGTTGAGTATGTAGTAAACACATTGACCCCGAAAAATTACTTCTCAACTCTACGCATATTCACCATATCGATCCAATTGTTAAAGGAGGAAACAAATATAAATTGAGTAATTTAGCTCTAACCCATATTTGATGTCATAGAGAAATAAAACATTAAAGACAATAAACAAGATCAATGTAATAAATCGTACCTATCGTATGTTTAGCTGCTATTAATATATGTTATATTCTACTAAACGATGGAACTATAATAACAATGAATAGTTTGTTCGGGTGAGCCGTGTGCGGTGAAAGTCGCATGCACGGTTCTTTGAGGGGGTATTGTGCGCGAGCCATGTCCTATCTCTAGTGGTAAAATAATTGCCTGTTATAACTAATTTATAACATAAATGCTACAATATGCTAAAAACTACTAAATTAAATTTTTTAATATGAAAAAAAATCCACCTTAAAAGTCCGTCGCTAAATACGACTTGAAAATCCGATCCAAAAAAAAAATAAAAAATTTTTTGAATATCTTAATAGTAATTGCTTTGTATTTTTACCTTATTATAGTTACCTTTAAACAAACATTTTTTTTACCATTACCCCCTTAAAACTTAAATCCCTAATTCCTTAATAGCATAAAACTTTAATTCCTTAAATCAATTATACATTAATAACATCTTCCTATTATATTTTAAAATGTCTCATAAAGGGGAAGTAAAAGTATAAAAGAAAAGTCTCTTTTATATGGATAATGAAAATGATATTGAGAAGGATTTTTTATTTGAAACGGAGAAATATGTTTTATACGTTGTTGAGAAGGTTTACGCTCCCCCAACCCCATATATGGGACGGGTGAAAATTTAGAAACTCAAATAAGATATAAGTAGTTTAAATAAACATAATAAGATGAACTTTACAATTATTTAGCGCGTTTTACTTAAAATTTAAGTTATTATTCAGTACAATTAGCAGAAATAATTAATAAAAATTATCTTTTTATTTTTTCTCAGAGACTATACGTATATAAATAAAAAAAAAAAAAAAAACAAAACAATTAATCAGTAAATAGATAATAGAGGATGTTTTTTATATAAAGTTAAGAAATAGTCCAAACTAAAATAAAAAAGTCTTAAAGATTAATTTAAAAAACTTATTTTTATATTATGAAATAGTCCTGTTAATATATATAAAATTTTTTTGAATACTCGAAAGTTCACGTAGTGATTAATTAAAATTAATTATAACTGAATTATTTTCATAGTATAAAAAAATTTTGAGTTAATTTATGTAATAAATGAAAATTCTTTTTTCAGAAACAGATTAATACAAATCTTAATAGTTCTTTACCCTTTCTTTTATTTATAGAATATAATGACGGTTTAAAAGCAGGTGTCACCTATAACCTTTTAAATCTTCCACTCGTAGTTACTCCGCATTTTTGTGCGGATATGTCTGTTTTTTTTGATTTTACGGGTAATTATTATTTTAATATTAGTTACTATTTTCTTTTTAGCTAGTACCATTCTAAGTTATAGAGAGGGATTGATTTTTATCTTGTAAAATAAATATCTGTCTATTAGATATTAGAATAATTAGATAAATTACCCATACTTTTTTTACGGAGACTTTACAAAGATTTTTTTATTTTAGTTTGAATTATTTTTTACCTATACACGCAGGATCGCCTGATTATACTAAAGTAATACAACAATTTAACTCTAATACTACTAATTCTAATTTTGATAATTATTCTAATTTAGGTTCATACTTGGCTGGTCTATGAGAAAGTGACGGCCATATTTGAATACCTAAAACAGTTTATTCATCTAGTGGTCATAAATATAAACCACATTTTTCTTTCATTTTTCATGATGCTGATTATCCTTTAGTTTTAAAACTTAAATTTATCTTAGGTGGGAATATACGATTTAAAAAAGATAATCATGCTTATGTTTTAACTTTTTATACTATTTCTGGTTTAATCAATATAATTGGTTTAATTAATGGTCACTTACGTGGACCTAAAATCAACCATTTTAATTATTTAATTGATTGAATAAATAATAACACAGGATTTACTTTAATTTGTAAGTCTCCAGATAACTCGGATTTACTTAAAAATGCTTGATTGTCTGGATTTATAGATGGAGATGGTTCCTTTGATATAAGGGTCAGTTTAGTTAATAAAGGGTCTAAAAAGAATTGTGTAGCAGCTCGATTTAGATTAAAACAGCAAAAAATAGATACTAAAAGTCAATTGTCTTATTTAACTTTATTATCGTTAATTAGTAATAGTTTATTGATACAGTTAAGAACATCTATTCATAATGTGGACAAAGAATATTTTTTAATAAGTCTTTCTAGTCAAAAATCTCGTGAGAAACTAGTAGAGTATTTAGATAAATATCCCTTATTCACAAGTAAAATATTAAATTATAAAGATTGACGAGAATGTCATTGTTTGATTAAGAGTAATGAACACTTGATTGAAAAAGGTCTAAATACTGCATTATTCCTCAAATCTAAAATGAACACTAAGCGTATTTATTATAATTGAGATCATTTATCCAAATTAGAAAATTATTAGTATAAATTGTTTATTGACTTTTCAATATAGTCCTTTATTTTTTCAACTTATTGTATGTTTTTTAACATTATCAAAAATAAAGAATAAGGTGAATTGCGAGAACGTCTATCTCTTTATAAATATAGAAAATTCGCAGCTAAGCTAAATTTTGTACTTATATTTTTAATTTACCCTTAAACCATAAAAATAAAAAATTTATTAAGGGTTAATTATAAATATGAATTTAGAAAGTTCAACGACTAACTGGTGAGTAATACTAACAATAATCCAGACACGAGCGCCCTGCCTGTAACGTCAACAGGATGAAATAGTCTGAACCTAATAGTGATATTAGGAAGATTCATAAAAAAAAAAGAATCGTTAACAAAATTGATGGCAAACATTTTAAACAAATATTTATATTGTTTAGTTCATTTAAAAAAATATCAACATATTTATAATATTAAAAAAGTAAATAAATCTGATAATCTAAATTAAAAAAAAAAAAACAAGTTCCGCACCTGTACTTAAAAATAGACGTGCCCCCTCCCCTACTTCAATGGGTAAGGGGATTCGAGTTAAGTCACTCGAAAAAAATGAAATAGATACAAATCTAGGTTATTATTTAGCTGGTCTAATAGAAGGAGATGGATATATTTCTATAACTAATGAAAATCAAATTATTTTAGGTATCACTTTCAATATCAAAGATAAACCTTTAGCTGAAAAATTATTAAGTTATATAGGTAAAGGCTTTATTGCTAAACGAAAAACCAATTCAGTAGAATTAAGATTTTCAGCTAAAGATAGTTTATATACTATTATACAATTAGTTAACGGGAAATTTAGAACTCCTAAAATTGATCAATTACACTGTTTAATTGATTGAATGAACAAAAATCATATTCAATCAACAAATTTAAAAATTAAAAAATTGTCTATTGATAATTCTGATTTATCTAATAATTGTTGATTAGCTGGATTTATTGATGCTGATGGTAATTTTTATATTAGAAATGCTTTAAAACAAAGAATATGTAAATTTAGTTTAGAACAGAGAATGGTATATCCTAAAACTCAAGAAAGTTATAAAGATATTTTAGAAAAAATTACTATCTTTTTAAATGTTAAATTACATACTAGAACTAGACCTAATTATAAAAATTCTTATTATTTAATTAAAGTGGAAAATCAAAATTCTTTAAATATTTTAATTAATTATTTAAATAATTATCCTTTATTATCTAGTAAATATTTAGATTTTTTAGATTGAAAAAAAGCTTTTTTAATTATTTTTAATAAAAATCACTTTTCAGAAGATGGAATTAATTTAATATCTTCTTATAAAAATAATATGAATGATAAAAGAACTTTTTTTAATTGAACACATTTAAATTTTTAAATGCCGTTTATCTTAGTAATAAGATTTATAATTACTTAGCCATTTGCATGGAATTCCTCAAATTTTTTGTTTTAACGAAGAGAACAGATATAAAATACTCTTAATAATAGTCTGGAGATTTCAGATTATCAGTTGTTGTAAACGATTTTTTAATTGTAACAATTTTTATATACAAGGGGAGAATATGCAGGAAACCAACAGTTTTTAATTTGACTTAGTAGGATCCTCAGAGACTTTAATAAAAATAATACTAGTTCTAATTTTTATTAAGAATGTCTACCTCAAAATTTTAGACATTAATACGCTAAGCCCCTACTATCTAGTGGTACTAGGTTACTCTAGGTAAAACATAGTAGGGTGAAGACATAGTCCAAATAGGTAAGAAATTACTTATATTTTTTGATTTCCTCGTTTAAATAATGTTTCCTTCTGACTTTTACCACCATCACTATTATTATTATTATTAAGTGCTTTAGTTGAAAATGGGCCTGGTATATCTGTGCCTCAAAAAAAAAAAAAAATAACACTATATGCTAAAAGGCTATTTAATTTTAAAATCATAAGCATTTAAATATACTATTTTTATCTTTGACTGTTAAAAAATTTGTAGGTTAAATGTATATTTTGTTTATAAAAGTATTTTAAATTTTAGTAATTAGCAGGTTCGCAAAACCTCAGAGACTGTACGTGTTATAACTCAAATAATTTTTTTTTTTTTTTTTTATTATTTTTAGGTCCAACTTTTTTTTTTTATATTATACTTCTAATATTTATTAAGTATTTATTAAGGAGATTTAAGGTTTAATCTTAAGTCTTAAGTAAAAAGTTAGGGTTAAAAAAATAGTCCTATATAAATCTTTATTTTACATAGTCCTAAAATTAATATAAAAAATAATTAGTTAAAGTAACAGTCCAAGTTAAATAAAGTTTATAATATGTTACAGGTTGAATTACTGTTACTTCATATCAATATTATGTCCTTCTTTGTGGTAGATTGCGTCTGCCTGATTCTATTATTAAATGGGAAGGGGACGTTTCTTATTACACTGTTTTTAATATTTTTAAATTTTTCAGTAAACAACACCGCCCCAGATCAGCAGTGGTCCCTCCCCACCCCTTCGGGGAGGGGCCACTGAGGGGCGGGTCCACTGCTGATCTGGGGGGTGGCTGGTTTTTAATACATACTCCTATCCATTGAAGTAGGGAGCAACATTCATTGAGGAGAAAAGGTTTAAAATTTGAAAAACTAGGGTTAGTCGGGGTAAAGGTTAATAAATTCTAAGCTCTCAAGTTTATCGTCTGTAAGTATAAGTAGTAAAGAACATTCAGATAATAATCAACACCTTAATGATAATTCACATAAAGAAATAGATAGTTTCTTTTTAAATCATTATTTAGCAGGGTTAATAGAAGGTGATGGGTCTGTTAAAGTTCCGAAAAATTTAAGATCTGATAAAGGTAACCTTGTCTATCCTTCAGTTACAATAACTTTTGCTGATAAAGAATTACCTTTAGCTCAATTTCTTTCTAAAATATTAGATGGTAGAGTTAATAAAACTTCAGGTAACTGATATGTTTTGTCAATTTACAAGATTTCTGCACTATATAATTTAGTATGTAGAATCAATGGCAAATTTAGAACTCCTAAATTAGAGGCTTTACATCAATTAATAATATGATTAAATAACTACAATAAAAATAAAATTTACCCTGCGGTAACTACCAAAGGTCTGGACCTTGGATCGAGGGGCGAGATAAAATTATTACCTTTAGATACCTCTGATATAACATCTAACAGTTGATTTTCCGGTTTTAGTGACAGTGATGGTGGTTTTCAATTAAATTTCGAAATATCTTCACAACGTAGTGCTCCTACTAAAGAAGCCATATATGCTAAAAATATTCATTTAAGATTCAGATTATCCCAACGGCAAGAATATCATAAAAAATCTGAAACTGGTACTAGTTATTCATCTGTTATTTATAGTATTGCTGAAGTGTTTAAAACTAAATTAACGTCGTTTAACCGTAGTCGAAAAATTAAAAAAACTTCTTCAGCAATACCTGTGGAATATATTGAAAAAGGGTTTTTAGTCACAGTTAAATCTTTAAATTCTAGAAAAGCTTTAATATCTTATTTTTCTGACTTTCCTTTGCTTTCTAGTAAGCGTTTAGATTATTTAAGTTGATTAGAAGCACACAATATTGTTAAAAAAAAAGAAGTTATAGAACCATAGAAGGAACAAATAGATTACAGGAACTAAAATCTACCATGAACAGTAAACGTAATATTTTTGATTGAAAACATTTAAAATTTAAAGAATAAGTTTAGCAATTTATATAAATACATTTTTAACTTTAACGTTGACGTTAAGGTTAATTAATATTTAAATATTGATAATTAAACAATCTTTTAGGTATTGTCCTAATTGTACGGAAAAAAAAATATATTTCTTTATTTGACTTGACGGGCTGAACGGTATATGATATGCTGTTATTGTTTATTTTTTTTTTTTATTGACGATTAACATAAAAACTCTACTCGATGCGGGAAAATCCTCAAACCTTAGGGTAGGTTATTGAATACTCGCAGTATTTAAGTTTTACACGCACTTACATACATATTTTTCAGCTCCGCTGTATACTTACTTTTTTTTTTTTTAGTAAAAAAAAATCCACGTAAAGTTAGGCTACGCTTTTGCAGTAAAAAAGTCAATAGCAAGGGGACAATCCGCCTGAGTCCGCATACAAAATATAGCGGGCTCATCAGAGACTAAACGTAGAGAAATTTGCAGTAGAAGGATAGTTAACAAAAAAAATACGAAGATAGAGTTTGAAAAGTGACTAGTAGGTGTAACTGACGGTGATGGCACGTTCCACTTTAGCGAAAATAAACCTAAAATTTGAGGACTTTACTTTAAAATTAGTCAAAGTGCTTACAATCTACGAATGCTTTACCATATTAAATCTATGCTAGGTGTTGGACAAATATCTGTAGCTAAAAGTGGAGACGCTGAATTTCGAATCCGAGACACTAAAAAAATTATTCAACATATTATTCCAATTTTTGATAAATATCCTCTACTAACAAGTAAATATTACAATTATGATCTATTTAAACAAGTGGCTATAATAAAGACTAATAGCTCTCTATCAACTTCTCAGAAACATATTTTAATCTCAGAATTAAAAAGTAAAGTTAGGCCTGCTAATTATAATTATATTTCACCAGCTTGAAAAATAGTAAATGTCTCCTCTCTCTTTAACTGAAGCGCAAGCTGTTAGTGAGTAAGTCTTGATTAGTTGGATTTGTGGAGGCAGAAGGGTCATTTTATCTTGTAACAAAGAGTATAGGACGTATAGTTCACGCATTCGAAATTACTCAGAAGTTGGATAAAATTGTTCTAGACGCTATCAGCCAACTCCTAGACCTTACAGTAAAAAAAAAAAACACTCATTATACTGTTGTAACTACTAATGCTAATCTTATTGCTAATATTATTTTTATACTTTCACAATACAATGAAGGGTATGAAAGCTTTAGAGTATAGGATATGATCTCGTAGTTTTAATAAATTGCAGGCCCATCCCATCTCGATTTGCTTATCTGACTAAAGTACGTGACCAAATGCGTAATATTCGTTCTATTAGGTTAGATAAAAATTTTAAGATCATTAAACGAAACACATAATATTTACTTGTGTACCCCCCTTTCCATTACCCCCCCCCCCCCCTTTCCATTATTGTGGTTATAATAAGTTAGGACTGGACCTCCAACAGTCTATTATATAATTTCATAAGGAATTATTTGCAAATTTAATAGTATAGTCCGATGTGTGTGAAAACACAGAGTAGCCTACCTCTCTGTGGTGTGGATTGCCTAAAAAAGGTAGTGACAGAGGAACAATAGGTTACTAATTTTGATATCCGCCCTTAGCAGGAGTACAATCACACTCAGGAGGTTCTGTGGATTTAGCTATATTTAGTTTACACTTAGCTGGAGTTTCTTCATTATTGGGTAATTATTTGCGCCCTATAAATAAATATAATAGTATTTTTATATTAATTAATAATATTTTATAAAATATTATACTTTTATAGGAATTTTTCTATATGCTGGAAAGCTTTTTAGTCACCTCCGGTTCAAACAGTTACTTAGATAAACGCGTAACATTATGGAATGAATTGGTGTAAAATATATTTTTTTATACTAAATAAAAAAAATTTTTTAAATTTTTGGATGTAGACCCCCATCCCATCTCCCCCACCCATAAATGGTTTTTTTTTTTTTTTCGGAATAGGTCTAAATAATTAAAAACATTAAACTCACCACTCCCTTACTACACCCTCCCTATAGGGAGGGAGGAAAAAAATTTTTAATTTTATACGTTGTACCACCCGTCCCCCCCCCCCCCCCCCCCTCCCCTCAATACAGCCTCCCTTTTTTTTTTTTTATTTGGGGGGGGGAGGACAAAAATTTTTATTTTTTTTTCTCCCGTACGGGACCCGTATGGGGGGGGGGGGGGTGTAGCCGAACGGCAGAAGACCATCAGCCAAGAAGACTACAATTAGTAAAAATTAAAAAAATATAAATAAAAGTAATCAGCAACTAATTATTAGTTCAGAGACTTTACGAAAAGATCATTAATTAATATTTTAATAGATTAAATATAAAGTCCAATTTGGCAAACTTTTTACATCTGATGATTTTTTATATTTCCTAATCCTAAATATGTCTATTTTACCTGTATATCCTTCTGTTTCTGAATTAGCTAAATGGGTAAAAATAAATAAATTTTTTTTTCTTATACCAGTAAAACCTCTATAGTGCCGTTGTTTGTGGGGAAATAAAACATAATAATTTAGGTTCTACTTTAGGTTTACCTAAGTTTATAAATATATTAGAGATATTTCATATATTCCCAGCTACCATTTAAGTGTATTGGTTGGATTATTGTTAAGCGACGCTGGTTTAAGTAAGTAAAAAAAAAAATCTAAAAATGCAAGATTAGGTTTTAAACAATCAATGATTCATTTTCCATTTTTTTGATCAACTTTTATGATATTATCCCCTTATTGTAGTACTGTTCCTTATTTAGATAATGCTTATTTAAAAGGTACTCAATATTTTGGTATTAGACTAGATACTAGAGCTTACCCTTGTTTTACAGTGTTATACACTATGTTTTATTCTTATGTTCCATCAAAAGATAGGTATGAAAAAAAAATAGTCTTTAGATATCTCTCTCTCATTTACTCACTCCTACCGCTTTGGCTTATTGAATAATGGGTGATGGAACAGGTAATATCTGAAAAGGTTTATACTTATGTACTGATAGTTTCTCAAACTATGATATAGTTAGATTAATAAATGTTTTATTAATCCGTTATAATATAAAGAGTAGCTTAGTAACAGTAGCGGGTAAATCAAGAATTTATATTTCATCTAAAGAGTCTACTAAGATTCGTGACTTGGTTTTAGATAAAATTCATTCTAGTATGTTATATAAAATATTAGGTAATTATCCTATAAATAAAAAGGATTTTTAATTAGATGTAAAGTGGCGACGTAACGGCAATGCGCCTTAAAAAAAAAAAAAAAATTTTTTTTTTTTTTTTTTTTTTTTAAATTTTAAAATTTTTGGAATACGCCACGCCCGTCCCTCCCATGTATGGGCCGGGGGGAGATCTATCCGCCACTAAAAAATAAGTGCCAAATAGGCTATAAATTTCATAAGTACAGCAATGAACATGAGAACTAATGGTACATCAATGCATAAACTTCCATTATTTGTGTGAGCAATCTTTGTAACAGCTATATTGTTATTATTAACATTACCTGTTCTAGCCGGTAAATTTTCTCTTTAAGTGCCGGCTTAAAATTTGGCTATATGCGAAAAACTCCTTTAATAAGGACAATCCGCAGGAAAAATAAAAAAGCCTAGTTGGCTAATAAAAACATCCTCAGAGACTATACGCCAAAATTTTTTCAATTATAAAATCAAGAATATAGTTCCCCTTCTGTGTAAAAAAAATAAAAAATAAAAACTACTATCTAGCAGGTTTAGCAGGTTTAAAGGAAGGTACAATTATTACCCCCTTCGGTCCTTAGCGAGGTTCCCCCCCCCCCCCCAAAGGGAGGCTGTATTGAGGGCGGGGAGGGACTAATAAAAATTTTTCGAATAATATTGAACTCTCGTTCAATATATCTTAAGCTTAAGAAGATTAAGAAGATTAGATCCTAAGATCTAATCAAAAATTTTTATTGAAGAAGGGTCGAAGAACAAAGAGATAAAAAAGGTAGAAAAACTTATCCAAGTATTCAAATAGTATTTGGTTTTTTCGATGGGAGTTACCTCTAGCTTTAATGATTCAAAAAACATTAGGCGATGGTTCAATCTATCCTGCGGCGTTAGCCCGTTGCGTGGAGAAATCCACTCCACACCACTCCCCTTCCCTAGCCTACGTCGGCTACTACCCCCCCCCCCCCCCCCCCCCCCCGTTGCTAGATCAGCCACCCGTACGGCCCCTAAGATAAACCCGAAGGGGTTAGGTTTTTACATGGGATCATTTACAAATTTTTTATTATATAGAAAAATAAGAGATAGTCCAAACTTACGATATATTTAAAACGTAAGATCTTTTCTATTTTTAAAACAAAATATAATAACAAATAAAAATATAAATCAAATTTTTTATAGTGCTAATAAAAATACGTAGTATTTTTTTTTTTTCCATTGGAAGGGCATCTTAAAAAGCGTGTATTTTCAGGCAGAATTGTGATTTAAATTTTTATAATCTTATTGGTAATAGAATAAGTTTATTATATTTAAAATTTAACTATGAGAGAAGGATATTGTTGTGTTGACCGATATAATTAACGTCAGATTATATTTGTGCCACAACAGGCGGCCATTACTATGCTGTTGACCGATAGAAATTTTAATACTAGTTTCTACGATCCAGCGGGAGGGGGAGATCCAATACTTTATCAACATCTTTTTTGGAAACAAAAAGAGTTTTTTATGGAAAAAATTTTAGCCTTATTTGGTTATAGAGTTCAACAAAAAGTATTATTTATCGAAACACCAATATTAAATTTAAGTTTTTTACCTTTATTTAGTGTTAACAGCTTACGATACTAATCTTTGACTGCCCTAGACTCTAGGTATAGTAGTAAAAACAGTAATTTAAAAATAATATTATTTTAAGACTAAAATTTTAATAAATACATAAAAACAACTCTTAAAAAAAAAAAAAAAATTGAAAAAATTAAGGTAGTAGTGAGTTTGTAAAAGCTCAATAAATAATATAGCAGATGTTAGTTAATAAACAAAAAATTATTAATTTTAAGATATTTTATCTCAATAAGACTATATTATTGAATTCAAAATTTAGAAAGCTGAAAAAGTTATCATAAATTCCCATATAGACAATTTCAAAGGGAGATATGGCCGCCCTTTTAAGCTTGACGGAAGAGAGTGTTTTTATTAAAAAAACTCTTTTTTTTCTATCTTTTTGATTTTTACTTATTTTAATATTATATTTTTATATTTTTACAAAAATAAAAATAGAAAAAATAATTAAAAAAGCTATAATTTTTAAACTAATTATAACTATTTTATATTTCTTACTAAAATTTTTAGGTTATGAGAATTATTATATTTATTTTACCTCTGCTATTTTATTTTCTATTTTTATTGGTATATATATATATCAAAAAAAAAGAAGAAAGATTTGATAAATTATTAATAATCGTATTTTTTTTTTTTTTTTGATACTTTATAACTTCTCTTTTATGCTATTTAGACTTTTTTTTTATGTTTACTTGGTTCCCTTATTTTTCCAATTATAAATTGAGGGTTATCAGAATTTAATATAAATATAGATATTGATGAAAATTCTAAATTAAAATCTAATATCTCTAATACTAATATGGATATTGATGACAATTCTAATTTTAAATCTATCGATGTAAATTCTAATTTAATTTGTATTGTATCTAATACTACTATAGATATTGCTGAAAATTCTAATTTAAATTCTAATGTATCTAATAATGATATAGATATTGATGAAAATTCTAAATTAAAATCTAATGTATCTAATACTACTATAGATATTGCTGAAAATTCTAATTTAAATTCTAATGTTTCTAATACTAATTCTACACCCCGTTGTTATGGAGATGATCGACATCATTATGATTTGACTTCTCCCTCTATATTTAAATATCATATTAATCTTTTAGATGAGGGTATAGAATTAGAAAAAAATAAAAATACCTCACAAAAAGATTTTCCTTTAACTTCTGATTCCTTAAAGTCTTTTATTTCTCTTGGAAAGACTGTAAGTTGAATAAGTGAAGAAGATTATAAAATTTATATTAAATATTTAGAAACAGGTAAATTTAATGAATTTAACGAAAAATTACCTAAAACTAACAACTATTTATCTTGATTACAGGATACTCTAATTATAGATAACAAAATCTATATATCAGAAAAACTTGCTAATAGTATTATGGAACCTTCACAAATTGCTGAGGCTGAAAAAAATCCTCTTTTTCTTACTCCTAAAATTAATTATCCTTTTCCTGTACCTTTCAGTGGAGAAGAGGATATTAAATTATCCGAAAATACTAGTTTATTTGATTCTACTTCCAAAATTAAACATAAATATTTATTTTATGGTACTAAATCTGATTTAAAGTATTCAGATTTAAAAGACAAATTTGATATTCATAATAGTAAGCTTCAACCTTTTGATAAAGTAAAATATGCTGACGAATGAGCTTTTTTTAAAGAACATTATTTTAGAGGCTTTATTGAAAAATCAATAGCATGATATTTAAATTACTCAACATATATTAGAGAACCTTTAAATGAGCTAACCCCAATTAAATTATATTTTTCTAAATTGGCTCAAATATTTGAATATATGGAAGAATTAAACACATTAAATAAAGTTTTAATAGGTTTGGATCTTATTCTATTGGTAGAACATCCTGAGTTATCTGAACTAGAAAAAAAAACATGTGAAAATTATTTTTATCAATATTGAATGAGACAAATAGTCTTTTTTAATGACCTGTCTTTTTTTCATGGAGATAAAGAATATTTCTCTTTAAACATGTACCACATAGAACATTTACGTGAGGAGTTATTTGAAAATATTTTATTCGCACAAGCTCAAATATTAGAGAGTTGATGAACTATAAATACTCTTGACAAATTAATACCTTTATCTGGTGGATACGATGCTTTTGACTCAGAGGATAAAATTATAGAATTTTATAACAAATTATACAAACTTTATCAAATAGAAATAGTAGAAAAATATAAAGAGACTTTTGTTTTCAGGAGGGAATTCCATGTAAATAGATATTCTAATGCGAGTGAATGAGATATAGTGTCAGCATACAGATGATTATCTTATTTAAATGATTATTGAAATTATAAATCCCCATTAACAAAAGATATTTTTTTTCTGATACTATAAGTCCTCGATAACCTAATAAAAAAAAAAAAAAAAAAAAAAAAATAAAAATAAAAATAAAAATAAAAATAAAAATAAAAATAAAAATAACAAATAAAAATAAAAATAAAAATAAAAATAAAAATAAAAAAGGGAGGCTGCATTGCCTCATTTAACCTTTTATAATAGCAAAGTCGATTTATAGTTATAAGACTATTTACCCTCCCCCCTTATTCACCTCCCATAAATGGGTCCCATAAATGGGCCCCATAAATGGGGGAGCGCGTTTCTTTTTCTGCGTTTGAGAGATAAAAAAATCCGTGCAGCGCCCTCAATGGTGTTTATTCTCTTAATCTTAATCTTCTTCTAAATCAGGAAAGGAGCGCTTTCCATTGAGGGACGTAGGGAGGGAATTGAGAGAATAATTATAAATATAATTATAATTATAATTATAAATATAAGTATAAATATATTCTCTTCTTGTCTTGAGGTAAGGGAATAACATTAATTTAAAGTAAAGATTAAAAAAAAAAAAAAAATTGGAATACTACTATCTAGTCGTAATCCTTAATATCTAAGTAATTTTTATAAAAAATGAGATTATAACTATTTTTTTTTTTTTTTACTGTTATTAAAGGATTAATTACCCTTACAGGGGTAATGTGTAAGTATAAATTAAAAATATAATATAATAATAATCCCTATACTTATGTGGCTATGCTAGTGTAAACGGTTAATAAAGTCTCGTTTAAAGACCGTCGGTCTTATAAAAGATCGCTACAGACTGGGTCACTGGTGGGTGGCTGCAATGTTGCTTAATGTACAGTCGATACCCTTGACATTATAATTAACATTTTTTTTATAATATAATGTACACAAGGCTATCTGTGAAATGCTAACGAAACTAGTTAAGATTAAACTAGGATCGGTCCTACGTGGAAAAACTAACTAAGAGGATGTTAGTGGTGAGGTAGTACAGGGGCCTTTGAAAGAGATAAACAATCTTAGGTTTTAGGGAATGGATTTTTTGGTCAAGGATGGCCCTTTTCAAATATTTTGAAAATGCACTATGCTATATGCTGGGAAGATTTCTTAAGTAATTGAACAACTTTGAACTTAAGCGGTCTATTTTTATGCAGATCCCGTTCAAGTAAGATAGTTTATTATGTTAATCAATCAGCAGGTAACCAACGACATAAATCGAGTCTAGTAGGAACCTCAGAGAGAGACTATACGCATAGCACCTTTTCCTAAATCTTTTCCTAAATCTTTTTTTTGTGAATGATTGGCTGGAATTATTGATGGTGATGGTTGTTTATTATTAAGTAAAAAAGGTTATTCTAGTCTCGAAATAACTATGGGATTGGAAGATCTTTATTGTTTAAAATATATTCAAGATAAACTAGGAGGTAATATAAAAATGCGTTCTGGTGCTAAAGCATATCGTTATAGATTACATAATAAAGAAGGAATGATTAAATTAATTCAATGTATTAACGGTAATATTAGACATTCCTCAAGATTAATTCAATTACATAAAGTTTGCAATCATTAATATATACCAGTACTAATGCCTAATTCACTATCTGAAAACCCAATTAATGGTTGATTTAGTGGGTTTTTTGATTCAGATGGAACCATTGGTTTATATATGAAAAATAAATATCCTCAATTAAGTATCAGAGTTTGTAATAAAGGGTTACAAGATGTAAAGTGATATCAAGATGCTTATGGTGGAAATATTTATTTTGATAAATCTCAAAATGGTTATTATATTTGGTCTATACAAAGTAGAAAAGATATTATTAGAATTACTCCTTTTTTAAATTATTGTAAAAGTCATAAATCAAAAAGATTTTTTCTTATTCAAGATTACTTCGCTTTATATGATTTAGGTGCATACAAATCTGATAGTATTCATCATAAAGCTTGGTTATCATTTATGAATAAATGAAATAAGGTGAAGATATAGTCCCTCTTTATATTTATATATATAAAGCATCCAGAAGTTCCACTTTTTTTTTTTTTTTTTTTTTACAATTTTTAGTTTATTTATAAGTTATATAACTACTACAAACTGTAAAAAATTAATAATAAACATAGGCTTCTTAACGTTGCTATTTGCTGGAACAACTTCTTTATTAAGTTTTAGATACTCCCTCTTAAATGATATAGTCAAAAAATTAAAACAAACGCTAGAAGTAAGAAGTTTATCAGCAGGTCACATTTTTAATTTTAAAGATAAGAAGGGTACCTCAGAGACTTTACACAACGAAACTATTAAAAGTACAGAAATAGAAAATGTTAAATCTATTACTGTTCATGTTCCTACTCATTTAAAACCAGTAAATGATGATCAATTTGGACATTATTTAGCTGGTTTAATAGATGGAGATGGCCACTTTAGTAGAAAACAAGAATTAGTCATTGCATTTAGTTCTTTAGATGTTAATTTAGCTTATTACATTAAAAAGCGATTAGGTTTTGGAAATGTTAAAAAAGTTAAAAATAAAAATGCTTATCTTCTAATAGTAGGTAAAAAAGAAGGTATAGAAAAAATAATCAATTTAATAAATGGAAAAATTAGAACAGAAAATAAATTTAATCAAATAACTAATAATATATTAAATCATGATAGATATACTGATTAAAAAAAAAAAAAATTTTTAATTTTAAATTAAATTTAGATAAGAATTTTAAAAACCATTGAATAGCAGGTTTTTCAGATGCTGACGCTAGCTTTCAAATTAAAATACTTAATCGTACTAATAGAGTTGAAGTACGATTAAATTTTCAAATTGATCAAAAAAAAGATTATATATTATTATCAATTAAAGATTTTTTTGGTGGTTTAATATCTTATAATAAATCAAAAGATGAGTATACTTATTCTTCAGATAGTTTTGGTTCAGCTAGAAAGATTATTAAATATTTTGATAATTATTATTTACAATCTAGTAAATACGTTGATTATATTAAATGAAGAAAGTCTTATATTCGAGCTTCAGAGGTAAATTATTCTAGTATATTCAAAAATTCTCAGACTTTAAGACCCTCTTTAACCAATACTTCTATTAATAACGTAGGCGATCTGCAATTTAAAATACATTACTCCACAAAAGATTATAAAAATAAAAATTTAACTGTTAATATAAATGAAATTAACTATACTATTAAAGATTTAAAAATTAATAATATTAACTATATTTCTAATAATAGAAAAATAGTTATTTTTAAACATAAGAAAAAGAAATAATACCTTATTATAATAATAAAATGGATATCTGTAATTATAAATTTAATAAAGGTTTACGAAATAATAAATTTTTAATTAATGATTCTCATTTTGGGGTTGTAAATTATATTAACAAATTCAAAGATATAATAGAATCTTTAACATTTTTTCAGATTTTTGTCTTCGGATTAATTTTTATTTTGTTATTTTTAGTTTTATTTTTTTATCTAAATGATATGTTATCTTTTTCTCAGAGAAGATTAATTATTTTTACATTTATAGATGTTATTATAAATATGATTAAGCTATTTGGGATAATCCATTGTCAAGATGATGATGATGAGGATACTCCAACAGATGCAGGTACTCCTACAGGTTGATTTTTTAAAACTCCAACAAAATTAACCAATCCTTCTCAAGAGTTAGCTAAAGATAAAAAAAATCAAAGTTTTAATTTCCTAAATAATACTTTAGAGACGATTTGACAACAAAGACATAATTATGACAATTGAGATGACAAAGCGGAAGTGGCTAACCTACCTTTAGATCAGCAAGCGATAGTAAAAAATTGATGGGACGAATGTTTACAAGATAAAAGAAAATTGTATCATCATTGTACGCTTAGAAAAGGTTTTGGTAGTAGTGCAAGTTCTTTCAAGATAGCAACTGAGTTTAAATATGAAGATTATAAAGATTTGTATTCAGATTTTTCTACATCATCTAATAATGAAAATGATTAAAATACACATTCATCAACAATTAAAGACAAAAATATTGGTGAATCCTCTAAGAGTCTACCTGAAAATACAAATGATTATGAAAAAAAAACGCAATAAAAAAAAAAAAAAAAAAAAATATATAGAAACATGAAAAAGTAAAAAAAAAAAAAAAAACGGGAAACTAAATTAACCATCTGGTTTTTAAAATAAATACATCATTGTAAATTAAAAAGGTACTATAAACCTTTAAAAAATTTATGTATTAACCCTTTATTATGATTTTGGATCCCTATAAAATTAAAAATTTTTTTTTTATAAAAATAAACATATTCAAATTAATCTTATGTATCTAATGTATAAAATAAATACTTTTCATTATACTTTTTATAAAAATGACCTCATTTTTATTGAGATTTATAAAAATTTAAATGATGTATTTCCCCTCCCATTTATGGGGGCTATTAACATTAACATTAACATTAACATTAACATTAACATTAACATTAACATTAACATTAACATTAACATTAACATTAACATTAACATTAACATTAACAACGCATCGCGCGCTCCCCCCCCTCGCGCGGAAGGATAAATAATTTTTCAAAATTATTGTTATTATTAATATTATTAAATTAAAAAATACAATGAATAGTTTAAATAATACTACTAAATAGTTTAAGATAAAGTCCTAACAAGAATGTAAATTCTTGAGAATTAATTAGAATAGATTTTTTAATATTCCTTAATATTAATTTAAATATTCGATTAATCAAAATTATTGTTATGTGTTAATCCTTCCGGCCTTTGGTATAGTAAGTCATATCGTCTCTACTTTTTCAGGTAAAACTGTATTTGGTCAATGTGGCCCTTTAATAGTAATATTTCTATTAACAAAACCAACTATATGCAGGAAGTTCAAGAATTGAAACATCAATTCACTATTATTAAATACTAAGAAGTTTTTAAAATATACAATTTCATTCTTAGTAAAATTTTTTTTTTAATATTATTGAATAACCCGCCGAAAACCAAAACACGTAGTGCAAACTATAAACTTGAAATAAAAGAATTTTTCGAGTTATGCATGTCAGTAGAATTTTCAGAGGCCATACGTTGGTTGCCTACATCTTTATCAAATATATTAACATATTTTATATTTTTTATATTAATTTACTTTATAAAATTAAAAAAATATAACTGTTTAAATTTTTCTCTTTGGTTCAAAAACTTGTCTAAACAAAATTTAAAAGAAGATATAACATCTTTATCCTTATCAGAAATTAGTATAGAAAAAAATCTTCCATTAATAAAAATAATCAAAACTAAAAAAAGGATTGTAAATTCAATGAATGGTTAGCAGGAGTGATAGACGGGGATGGCTTTTTTCAAGTTTCAAAAAAAAAGGTTATGCTAGTTTAGAAATAGTAACTCAACTTAGATATAAACGTATTTTATATTTAATTAAACAAAAAATACGGTGGTTCAGTAAAGCTTTATGCAGGTAATAATTATCTAAGATATAGATTACATCATAAAGCAGGACTATTAGCTTTAATTAGGGGAGTTAATGGTTTAATACGAAATCCTATAAGAATTTTTCAATTAGGAAAAATTTGTAAAATTTATAGAATTACTTTAAAGTATCCTCAAAAATTCACTTATTATGATGGTTGATTATCTGGATTTTTTGATACGGATATATAGTATATATTTAAACGACAAATCTGGTCAAATTTTTATTACTGCTACTCAAAAAAATAAATTTATCTTAAAAATTTTGGGTTTAAATTGTATGGAGGACAAATTTATACTATGGTAAAACAAGAGGCCTTTAAATGGACTTGTTTTAAAAAAAAAAAAGAAATTTTATCTTTAGTTAACGACTACTTTAAAGTTAATCCTTGTAGATCTGAAAAATTAACAAGATTAACTATGGCTAATAGATTTTATGACCTTAGACAATTACATGCTCATTCTGCTTCACCTAATTCGGATTTAGGTAAAGCTTGAAAATATTTTTTGGTGAAATGAAATACTTTAGTAGATAAAAATAAACATGGACTTATTAATTATTTAAATCTTACTAATAACATTAGTAGTAATAATAAAATGAGCTGTTTTTCTATTAAACTTTCTAATAATAATCTTTTAAGTTCTAATAATTTAGATTTATCTAATAAAAAAATACTTAATCCTTCTTCAATTAAAAAAAAAAATTTTTCTACTTCGTCAAGTAACGAAGATTGATTTAAAAAATTTTTAAACAAAACAAGAAAAGAAAGAAAAGGACGCAACTGGCATTTTTAGAAAAAAGGAAGAGAAATAGAGGAGTTAATAATCTTATTCCTAATCCTAATTCTAATCCTAATCCTAATCCTAATTCTAATCCTAATCCTAATCCTAATGATAATCCTAATCCTAATCATAATTCTAATCCTAATCTTAATCCTTATGATAATAATCCTTATGCTAATAATCCTTATGCTAATAATCCTTATGATAATAATCCTAATCCTAACCCTAATGATAATCCTAATCCTAACCCTAATGAGATTCTTAATTCTGGATATGATACTGATTATGAAGATAGTACATTTGGTGAGAATAAATTTGACTATCAAGATTATGAAACTAAATATATGACAGCTAGAGTTGAACTTTGTCAAATTTTTGAATTTTTATCACGAGATTTTGGCTGAGAATTTGAGAACATTAATGCCCTTATTGAGCACTTTGAGGATAACACTAATAGGACAAATTTTAACACTTTAATTGAATTATCTTCTAATGAAACAGGAGTAAGTATACTTACAAGTGTATTTGAGTTTATGGAATCTTTTAAAAATCTAGATCTAGAGGATTTATCTAGGGAGGATAAAAAAAAACATTTTATAGAGGTTTCAAATAAATGAAGATTAGTAAAACCAATGATGCTTATTGTAGTGAATCTTCAGAGGGAGGATGAGGGGCTTCCGCCTGCCGAATATGAATCTGATACGGGTACCCTAATTAGATATTTAAAATTAACTACTTCAGCTGATTCAATAAACCATGAAACAGGTTCTCAAGCGGATTTATCAAACCATGAAACAGGTTCTCAAGCGGATTTATCAAACCATGAAACAGGTTCTCAAGCGGATTTTACAAACGATGATGCAGAAGAAGATCCTCAACATGAGTCTCAAAATAATGAACCTAGAAATACTAGAAGAGGAATCTTTTCAGCATTAGGTGGAAAAATTAATATAAAAATAAAATTTAATTTATTAGGATTTATTAAATTTAAAAAAAAAAAGGAAAAAAAAAGGATGATGGGCCATCCGCAGGAGATTCTGGAGGAGGAGATGATATGGGAGATTCTGGAGGAGGAGATGATATGGGAGATTAGTAAATTATCAATTTTTGCTAGCTACGCAGCTACGCAGTAATGCTTTTCTGCACCTTTTGATGATCTAACCCTTGCAAAGCTAACGCTTTTTCCGCTACGCTCCTGCGCATTATACTTTAAATGTGTACGTGGTGGTCCTCCTTTTTTGATTGAGGGAGGGCCGTACTACGTTGACTTAAAAGTATTCAAAAAATTTTTAATTTTATACTTGCCCACCCATTTATCTTCTCCCCTTTGGGGTGGGGGTGGAGTGGAAATAAATCGGTGCCCCCCCTTCTACGTCAATCTCTGATCTGGAGGCACCCCCCCCAGATAAGGTGGCGAAGTCGAAGTCGACTTGGGGCCCTAACTTTTTTTTCAATTTATGAATCACAAAAAAGTAAGCAGCTACGCTCCCCATTTTTATCTGGGCTGCTGAACGACGGGAGGTGCCTAGATCAGTGTGGAAAAATCCGGGTTAAAATTAAAAATTTTTTTACCCGTACGGTTACGTACGGCAGACAGCAGAAATAAAATCCTTTTATTTTTGTTTACTTTAGTAGACAAGAGTTATCAAGAACTAAAAAAGAAGTTAGATAAAGACAGATTAATCTTAGTTATAACCCTAAATTATAGAAAAAAAAAAAAAAATGTTAAGATAATATTTAAATAACTTTTTTTAAGTATGTTGGCAAAGAGATGGTCCTTTTTCATAAAATATAAAAAAAAAAAAAAAAAAAAAAAAAAGTACATAGGGATGGTAAACACATAGCTAGGCCTTCCTTATCACGTAAAAACTTTACTATATGCTGAAAAGTATTTAAAATTTTAATTACTATAATTTATTAGTGATAATATTAAAATTAGGATTATTATTCAATTTATAATCAGCAAGCTTATTAGCTTCAGAGACTTAACGTAAGATTTTTTTTTATTTAATAAATAGAAAATAAGAGAAAGTCTAATTTTCTAATTTTTAATTCTTTAGAAAAGAAAAGAGTTGCAAAAATAATAAAAAATAATAATAATAATAATAATATAAATAATAACAATTTACAATTGGTTTGTATAGGCCAAGGCAAATTTAAGTTTAAATTTAAACCTAGGCGTATGGGGGGGGAGTAGTATTAATACTTCGATTACAGGTAGAAGATGTTTTCATACAACAAAGATAAATCTTTTTAATGAAAGTAGAAATCAAGAATTTTTTAGATTGCGTAAGGAAAAAGATATAGGACAAAAAACTACAAATCCTCATATTATAGCGAATAGACAGATCAATTCAGGTCAACCTACAAATGCTTCAATTATAAATGAAATATTAACAAATTTGAAAAAACCTGTTACTGACTCTGAGTTATCATTATTAAAAAAGATTAAACCAACTATTATTAAATTAAATAGTAATGATTCAAAGAACCAAAAAAAAAAAAATAAAAGGACCATTAAATTTTTTAAATCCTAAACTTTTAAAAGATTTGATAGGTTCATCCCCCCCCCCCATAAATGGGAGGGTGGGAGAGAACAAAATTCACAAAAAAAAAAAAACAGTTATATATATATTTAGAAATATTCCCCCCCCCGTCCAAAAAAAAAAAAAAAAATTGTTACGTAGGTTCAACAGGTAATGCTGGATTAAGAATTCGTAGTTACCTTTATCCTTCTTCCGTCAATCAAAAAAGAATTATTAATAAGGCTTTTTTAAATATGGTTTTAATAATTTCGAATTATTAATTTACTCACTTAGTGATTTAAAACCCATTAATAGAGAAGTTAGAGAATTAGCTAGAATTTTTGAACAATATTTTTTACTTACCGAAAATTGTGTTTATAATGAAATAAAAGTTGCAGGGACAGGAAAAGCGTTTACAAATGAAGCAAAATTAGCTCATTCTAATAAAATGAGTATTTCTGTATTTGTCTATAGAAAAACGATAATATCGGGAAAAGTGGAAATTATATTAGTTTATACTTCAGAATCATATACTAAACTATCTTTGGAATTAGGAATATCTAGATCTACTATCACTAGATATATGTTAAATAAAGAAACACCTGTAATTAAACATTTAGATCAAGATAATAAATGGCTTTATGGTCAATTTATTTTTGGTTGTCATCTAGATATTTCAGTTAAACATCATTTAATGTCTACAAATTTACTTTTAAAAGAAATTTCTGAATTAAGAAAGACAACTAAAATTGAGAATTTGAAAGAATTTGCTAAGGGTAAAAAATTAATTATTACTAATTTAACAGATAATACTTTTTATATTGCTGATAATATTAAAAGTGCAACTAATTTTTTAAATATAAAAAGTGTAAATATTAAAATTACTTCTAAAAATTTAGGTTATATTTTAAGTAATTCTAATCAAAATTCTTATATATTTGATGGTAAATTTAAAGTTGAATATTATTATGTTTAAATTTAAATTATTTTTATTTTTACTATTTTTATATTATTTATTATTTTTGTAATCTATAACTTTAATTATTTAATTTGATTATTTTTAGATTAAAGTTGTTATGCTATGTTCAATTGAGGACTGAGTAATTATAAAAATGTGACAGACCCCCCTGCCGGACTATGTGGAAAAAAATTTTTAATTTTATTTTAAAATGGATTAAAAAATTTTTTTAGCCCACCCACCCTTGCGTTAAGCAGCGCTCCCTTACGGAGGGCTAACGCTCCCGTACGGGCGGGCTTTATTTAGGCCACTGCCGGCCGGCAACTGGGTGGGTTTTATTTGGGGACGGGCAACGGTTTTTATTTAGGGCGCCGTCCCTTCCGGCACGGCTAACGCAGGCCCCCTTTGGGGGGGGGCGGGGAGTGTTTAAATCAGGTGATCCTAAAGCCCTTTACAAATTTTTATGAGTACAGGCTTATAAGTCAGCGCACCCCTACCATAATTCCATAAACCCATAATCCGTTCCACATAAATGGGTCCTTTCCACATAAATGGGAGGGGGGTTATACCCCCCCTACATGGTCGTGGTCATGGACTCCCATAAATGGATGAGCTTCCACGTGCTGCCCTCCCCTACTTCAATGGGGTGAAACGGTGGATAGGGGTGAAGCAAACAAAATTTTATTTATTATTACTTTTAAATGAACTATATGCTGAGATATTTTTAATTTAATATAATTACAACTTTTTAGTTTTTATTTTAATAACAAATTCTAATTTATAATATATTTATAACAAAGTTGTTAGGCCTAAATAATTGTTGTCAAAATTTTTATATTAAGAAACAATCAGCAGCTTAATATTTAGCTCAACGACTACACGTTCATATTCTGTATATTTTTATAAAATAGAAATTAATTTTACAGGAGATGATATAGTCTATTATTTTTAAAGATTTATAAAATTAAAAAAAAAATTAGCGCAAGAATACCAATCCAAATGGTCAATCTTCAACCTCTTATTCTATTAAAGATAAATGATATAAAAATCTTATTAATTTATTTGTTTTAATTTTTCGTTGATGTTTACTGCTTTCTTCTTTCGTATAATTTTAATCTTTATATTTTCTGGAAAAAATAATGTTCAATAGGGATCTTAGGATTACTAGTATGGTCTTTTCTTTACTAAGGTGAGACTCCTTTTTAGTGATAAAAAGGTAATAAACTTCACTATATAATTTTCAGTAAAAAAAAAAAAAAAGAAGAATTTAATGCTTAATTTTACTGAATTAGCTAATTCCCTCAAGGATAAGGACTGGTTTATTTATATTTATTTACTAAATCTATTTTTTATTTTTAATTGGGGTTGCAAATGCAAAATTAACATCAGTTATATTAAACATAAACCTGTAAATACTTTATTTAGAGTAAAATACTTAAATAACCAAAAGCTAAATTTAGGTCATAACCGATTTTTTTCGACGACCTCAGAGACTTTACGTGAAGCATCTTTTAATTTTAAAAATTTTTTTAATAATCATAAATATATCGACCCTCATTGATTACAATGATTTATAGGCTTTTCAGAAGGTGATGGTGGATTATACACTTATAATTATGGAAAATTATCTTTTATTATCACTCAAAAAGAGTCTGTAGTTTTATATGAAATTCAACATATATTAGGGTTTGGTAACGTTAATTACGATAAAAATGTAAATGCTTTTCGTTATGTTGTATCAGACTTACCTTCTTTAATTAAATTAGCTCATTTATTTAATGGTAACCTTTTTTTAAAGCTTAAAATAAATCAACTTAAAAAATGGACTATATATTTCAACTCGAAAGATATTAAATTTGATTTTATTGAAACAGCTGTTCAAATTTCACTTAATGATTACTGATTATCCGGATTTACTGACGCTGAAGGTTGCTTTAATATCCGTATTACTAAAAGAGTGGAAAATTCTATTGGTTATAGTACTAAATTGAGATTTATTTTAGATCAAAATGATAAAGAATCACTTGAAAGTTTAAAATTTCTTTTAAAAACTGGTTATGTTTATTTAAGATCGAACAAGAGAAATTATAGGTTTACTGCCGAGTCTTTAAAAAGTTTTCCTCTTATAATCTCTTATTTTGAAACATTTCCTCTTAAAACAATTAAGAAGGAGGCTTTTTTAAAATGATGTACTATTTATAAAATGGTTTTAAATAAAGAACATTTAAGTATAGAAGGTTTATCAAAAATAAGATTGTTGTCTAAACTTGTTAATGATAAAAGTAATCTAAATATTAATCATTTAATTAAGAGGGATTAAAATTTTTTATATTATTTGTTTAAATTAAAAAAAAAAAGATGAAGACAAAGTCCACGACTCTTTTCATTTTTAGTATTTGGAATGAAGAAGAGAATTAAGCACCACATGTTCTCAGTTGGTTTAGATGTGGATACAAGAGCATGAGTAGAGCCTGGGAAACTCTTTTTTGTGCAATAAAGAAGCAAACTCCGGGGACACCCTAGAACTTTTGGTACCAAACTATATCCGAAAGGGTATAAGTGGCTGAACTAATCATTCAGGTACGGTAACAAGCCTTAAGACTTCTGAAAAGAATGTGGGTTATCGCGGATCTAAATCAGTTGCACTTTAATTTTTGACTGTAAAAGAGCAACGAGCAGATGCTTCTTCAGTATTAACTTATACTTAATATTGTAAGGTGTGCTCTAGTCACCGGGAAACCGGCGCTTAACCAAATTAAGTAAGTTAAGCTTAATGTATAATAACAATATTACCTAAACCTAAGGTTGTTGAAAAAACTATGGTTAAAATTGTTAAACGATTTCACGGCTGCAACGTGACGCTATTTCATTGATAAATCCTTGAGTGTAAATACTCTATCCTTGTTTTTCCCACCGAACCATTCCGCCATATTTTTTCTATGCATGAAATACCCCTTTTTGCTAGGTGGTGTTCGGACATACAAAAATTATTCTACTAATATTATAAAGGAAAAATTTTCTACAGATACTATAAAGGACACTAAAAAAATTAATTTATTTAATAAACCCCTAGGTTATAATTCTCTAGTTAAAATATCAAAAATAACTAAAGTAGAAAGAAATAGATTAAATTTAACTCCTAGATTACAAAGTATTATGATAGGTTTATTACTTTCAGACGGTTGATTACAAAAAAGAGGACATTGAAATCCTAGATTTGGATTGAAACAATCTATAATTAATTTTCCTTATCTTTGGGCTTGTTATAATGAGTTTTGTTATTTATGTTCAGGGGATCTTTATTCCGGAAAAACGTGATTAAGAGGTAAATTATTTTTTAATGTCAGTTTTCAAACTAGACAACTAGAATGTTTTATGGAAATATACAATTTGTTTTATATAATTGTTAAAGGAAAACAAATTAAAATAATTAAACCTGAGTTTTTTTTTTTATATGGACTATATAGTACTTGCTCATTGAATAATGGGAGATGGGAGTAAACATCCAAATGGCTTAGATTTAAATACCCAAGGTTTTACTTTAAATGAAGTTATTTTATTAGCAAATATTTTAAGAATAAAATTTGATTTAAAACCGACTTTACAAAAGTCTAAACCAGATTCTTCAATATATAGTAAAGTTAAACTATTAAAATCTATTTCACCCTCTGCCCAGCCCCGATCTGGGATACTGGATGATGCAAAGGCGTACATCGGACAAACAGAGAAATTTAACTATAAATTACATATCAATAAGAAGGATTTAAATAAAATTAAGCCTTTTATTCTTCCTTATTTTGTAGAGCAATTTATATATAAAATAGTGTAATTTGGCTAATGTATAGGTGTAGGGATATAAAGCATTAGACTTAGGTAGAAAGGGCCAACTTTTCACTGACAACAGCATGTCTAAAAAGGGAGATTAATTGAATAAGTTACGCTCCCGAGCTAAAATTCTAAGGCTAGGATAACGAACCATTAAAAATATTTAAAATGTATGTATTGTAGAAGTTGCAGACTATAATAGGAAAAATCAGTTATTTTAATATATGGGGCCTAAGGAATATATTTAATGGGGTTTATTTAAGAACTTAGGATCACCTGAGGTTCGGAAGGACCGGAGGTGACGGAGTTTTCGTAGTAGTTATCCCACTGTAATGGTGTGGTTATGCGAAGGGAAACAGCCTTAAAAAAAAAATTTTTTTTAAGGTGGAGAGCCGTATGCTTGGAAACTTGCACGTACGGTTTGGGAAAGGACTTTTAACTAAGTTCTTATCTAAGAGACTACTATTTTTAGGTAGCTTTTAAGTTTGAAAGGGTTAATCTTCTATTTCACAATGGTAATTGCGGTCTATTGGGGCCCTTTTAATTTTTCAAATTTTAATCGAATTTATCTATATGCTGGAAACAATTTAACTTATAAAGTACCCAAAATTAATTAAATTTAATATTAGTTAAGGTAAAAATCTTTATATCTTTGTAATCAGCAGGATATATTATTATAATCATCATCTAATTTTATATAATGGTTTATCCTCAGAGACTAAACGATAAAAAACTTATAGTTTAAGATATAGTCCTACTTTTTTTTTTTTTTTCACGGTCACCAAATCCTTCTATATATAAAAAAAAAAATTTTTCTTCTTACGGATGAAATGGACGGACAGACTGAAGTTATTCCCCATAAATAAATTTTGTTTGTAATTTTTATTTTTAACTTTAAAGGCCCAAATAGCATAAATAATAAATTTTTCAGTTCTTCTTCTTCTTCTTCATACGTTTCAACTCTAGATCTGGGGTTAAAACCTGAGGGTGAAATTAATACAAACCCGTATTGAATTAGTGGGTTTTGTGACAGATCCGCTTCTTTTTTAATAATACCAGTATTTCGTAAGTCTAATGAAAAATGAGAAGTACGACCTTCTTTTGAAATATTAGTTGACTTAAAACATAAAGAAGTGTTAGAAAAAATTTGTTTATTTTTTATGGTTGGAAAAATTTATGTAATAGGGGAAAAAGTATATTATCGAGTAACTAAAGTTGATGATTTAATAAATACTATAATACCCCATTTTAAGTCTTTCCCATTATTAACTAAAAAATCAACTAATTTTATTCTTTGGAGCAAAGCTGTTAAACTATTAAAAAAAAAAAAAAACATAGGACTAGTAAAGGTTTTATGGTTATAATGAGTATTTATGCTGCCCTAAGCCAATCTCCTTCAAAAATCCACGTAGTAAAAGATCATTTTCCCAATTTGGTTAGTGCAGTATTGCCAGAATATGATATTAAAAATAAGGAGCTAAATCCTTATTGACTTACCGGTTATTTAACTCTTTACTGTCATTTTTCGCTTGCTGTGTTAGCTGAAGGATGGAAATTAGATGTTTATAACAAACTAAAACATTCTTTTTCTTTTTCACGTGACATTACAGAATTAAAAGTTATTACTTTAATTGCAGATTACTTAGAAGCTAATATTTTTATTAGAGATCTGGTAGTCGTGTGGATGTTAATATTACAAATATTTATAATTGTGAAATTCTTATTAAATTTTTAGATAAATACCCACTACAATCTCTCAAACATCAAGAGTACCTTATTTGAAGGGAGTTTATATTTAAAGCAAAAAAATTTAAAGAATCTAATCCTAAGTTACGAGGTAATCTCGATAAAAACCTCTCTGTTTTTTTGGATTTAATCGATAAATTAGCAAAGATCCGAAATTAGCAAAGATCCTAAATTAAAATTTAACCGAGTAATTTAAGGAAGAATCTGGAGAAAAAAAAAAAAAGTGTCCGACAGGTATAAAAATATTCAGTTGGCTGTCAAACTCCTTTAGTAAGAGTTATTCGGCCTTAAATTTTATTTTAATTTTAATTTTATTTTTATATTATTTTTTTATTTTTAATAATGATAATTTTTTTATTTATGAGGTTTGTTTTTGCAATCTTAATTTAATCCCTGTTTTAAATTTTTCCCTTCGATCCTGACGTGAAGTATCGCTTGGGACCTGGGGTCGAAGGATACAAATTAAACATAAACAACACAGCCACGTCTTCGGATCATGCCACGTAGTAAAAAGAAGGATTGGTAGCAGAGGTTTTACGAATGAAATTAAATATAATTTATTTGATTTACATAAAGGTAATTTGTTTAACATTTTTCCAAGATCTAACCCTTATTATATGAAAGAAAATACTAAATGTAAATCTATAGTAAAATATGGAAGTAATTTAGAATCTTCTGTAAATAAACCCAAATTTACAAGAATAGTTTCTTATATGGTAAATATACCTGATAATATATTAAGTCCTTTAATAGGTATTATACTTTCAGATGGATATGTTGAACACCAATCTAGAAAAACCTTAAACGCAGGTAAATTAAACTCAAAGAATAATAATATCTATAGTGCTATTAACTCTAGAATAAGATTTAAACAATCAATAGAGCATATTGAATATTTATTTTTTGTATTTAATATTTTAGCTCCATATGCATTTCTTCTTATCCTAAATTAGTTAAAACTAAAATTAATCGTAAAAATTTTTATGGTTTAGATATTATAACTAGAGCTTTACCTTGTTTTACTGTTTTAAGAGATATTTTTTATAGAGATAGAATAAAAATTATCCCAAATAATTTATATGAATTATTAACTTTAGAAGGATTAGCTCATATTATCATGGGAGATGGATCTTTTAAACATAAAGGAATAAATTTAAATTTACAAGCTTTTTCAGTAAAAGAATTAATTTTATTTATGAATGTTTTAAAAATCAAATTTGATATTGATTGTTCATTACATAAGTCTAGAAACCATTATACTGTTTATATTAAAGTAGATTCAGCTAAAATATTATATCCTAAAATAAAAAAATTTATGTTACCTAGTATGAGATATAAATTTGAAAAAAAAATCATATCTCCCTCTAGATTACGATTCGTTTTACCACAGACTATTAGTTAGTTAATGCTGCTAATACCTTGACGTCAGTCTCATAAGCAGTAGTGAGAAGCTAAACATTAATTATTAAAAAAAAAAAGATTTGTTATATTAAAAAAAATGAAGATTAAATATAACAATATAGGGGCAAACTCGAGGGAAGTCCTAATATTAGAAATCAATAGTATTAGGATAATCGTCGAACTAAATCATGTTCAGGAAACTATCATGTAAAAGCGTAGAGACTAGACGCCCCAGGAATATCTAATAATAAATAAAGATAATTAGCTAAAATAGTCAGTTTATCTTTTTATTTTACAGTTCTTAATTTTAATTTAATAGTTAATTTTTTATAAGTTGTATATTTATTTATGATATCCTAAGGAATAGTCCAAAATCGCCAGTAATGGTTTAGGGCATTAATTTGTCTTAATAATATATTAATAAAAAATTTTTTTTATTTTTTATATTAGATAATAAGTCAACTAGATCTGAGATGATCAAAGACTGAACCTTGGGCAACACTATATGGAGGTAGTTTAAATTTTAATACTCCTTTAGTAGTGTTTACAATGGGATTAAATAGCTAAGCTAAGAGTCCCATTATCATATATTATTTTAATTAATATTATGAATAACTGTTCTATATGTCTGGAAGTACCTAAAGTTTCTTATACTTAATAAAAAAGTAAAAATTTAAGAAAATCTAATATTAGAATGGTTAACCAGCAAGAAATAATAAAATATAAAATTATATGCTTTTCTCAATGGAGTGCAGTGGTGCCGTCCCCCCCCGCGTATTTAGGGGAGGGGGGCACACCAATGCAATCAAATCTCCCATTTATAGTATAGGGAAAATTGGGAGTTTAATTGGGAGCGGCCTCTTTTAACATTATTATTTGATTAGATTAAATCAATTATAGGGAGAATGTTAAAAAAAAAAGGTCGAGGTAGAATAAAGGCGAATATAAAATTTTAGTTTGTGGTTTCTTCAG
Source organism: Hymenopellis raphanipes (assembly GCA_036872995.1). Lineage (NCBI taxonomy): Eukaryota > Fungi > Basidiomycota > Agaricomycetes > Agaricales > Physalacriaceae > Hymenopellis > Hymenopellis raphanipes. Next base: position 192,363 of record JAYMDG010000034.1, read on the forward strand.
AGATTATACGTACAGATCGGTTTTTAGTTAAAATTTAAATAGCAAATATAATAAGATATAATCCTAAAAACCTGAAAAGGTTTAAAGTTAGGAGTTTTTCCTTTTTCCTTAATCATTTTCGACAAGAATGGTTAACAAACTTTGAGGACTGAGGAGTAAATATACGACAACTACTTTTAAAAATTTTTTTAAACCGTACTTCCCCAACATAAAGGGATGACGTCGTATTCTTTGCTCCGCGCTCCGCGCTCCGCGCTCCGCGCTCCGCGGGGGTAAGGGATGACGTATTTATTTATCCTCTTTACTTTTTAATTGTCTTAGTTTGGAGTGAAACTGAGTGAGTCTTACTACTTATACTATTTCTAGTAGCAAATTTTGATTTATTTATTCCAAATTTAGATATTGTAAGTGTTGAGTCTATAATTATAAATCAAGTATTTATCTTTACAAAAGCATTGTATATGCTTGACCATTCCTCCCTTTTTTGTCGGTACCGTGGGCAGGGCACTGGAGCATCGCTAACAGCGCGGGCCCGTACCGTTGGGAACGGTGGAGGGAAATTGAGCCAGGGATGGGCTTATTCGACTAAGTCTATTTATCCTAGTAATAAAAAAGAGTTTTTTAATAATTGAAATTTATATGCTGAAAAAATTTATGAAAATGCTAAAATTTCCCATAAGCAAATTTTAAGTTAAAATGAAGGTAAATCAGGAGTATACCTATGATTTAATAACTTTAATAAAAAATACTATGTAGGCCAGTCTAAAGAATTAGGGAATATTAAAACCGGTAGATTAGCTAGATACTATCGAAAGAGTTATTTGAATTCTAAAAATAAAGGTGAAAGTTTAATTATTAAAGCTTTATTAAAATATGATTATCAAGAATTTTCTTTAGTTATACTAGAATATTGCTCAATAGAAAATTTAGATAAATGTGAACAATTTTGAATTAGTTTATTAGAACCTGAATATAATATTTTAAAATTTGTTAAAACTAGTTTAGGTTATAAACATACTGAAACTAGTTTATCTAAAATGAAAGGTTTAAGACCTCAATTTAAAACCTTTGTTGAACAGATTAATAGATTAATCCAATTTAATCAAAGTAGAAAATTTAGTCAAGAAGACAGAGATAAACTTTCTAAACAAAGTGGTTTTAATGTTTATGTTTATGATTCTTTAGGTTCTTTAATTACTATTTATTCCAGTATAGTTAGATTTAAAAAGGATTATAACATTAAATGACATCATAAAACATTATATAAACGTATTTGTCAAGGGTTTACAATTAATAACCATATTTTTTCTTTAGTACCTTTAGAAAAAGTAGACAATGATGAAACATATAAATCACAGATGCTTAAAGGATTTAAATCCATTACAAAATATAAAAATGAAAAATTTTATATTAAAAATATAGAATTAAAACCTAAAAAAATTAAGTTAATTAATATTGAAAATTCCGATTTATCTAAAACTTTTGACTCTTTAAATTCGGCCACAAATTATATCAAAAAAATGGATGGTAAAATTGATAAGGCCACTATTAGAAAACATCTGAAATTCAGAGACTACTATATCATAAATGTTGAAAAATTTGTGAAGTTATAGAATAGTTTTTAGTTGTTGGGCTCCCGTTGCAAATCAGTTAAAAAATAGAATCATTATAAGTTCTATTTTTTTTCCACGTAGCCGCCGCCCCCCCCTAATTTAAATTTGAAAAACCAACCAGACTTAAGATTTATTAACCTAAAAAAATCTAACGGAGTAAAAAAAAATTTTTTTAAGTCTTAGCTCTATTTACAATAGGAGGGTCACTCTTAGTTAGCTCTCCTATAAATATAACTATATGCCTGGAAGTACCTAAATTATCTTATACTATGAAATTAGTCCTTCGACCCTAATAAAATTTTTTTATTTTTTTATATTGGACTCATGTCCAATAGACCTTAAGCTTCGCTTAAGAAGATAATAGCCTAAGCCATTATCTAAAATTTTTATTAGTCAATAACTTTGTGTCAGGACCGCAGGGTAAAAATTAAGATAATTGTAAGCATCCTTACGGATGCCGTGCCGCAGGATGCTGCACTCATAATTAATGGTTAACCAGCAAGAAATAATTAAATTCTTCAGAGACTATACGTTGTATTATTATATTAATTGTATTAGTATATATAAAAGATATAGTCCAATTCTATATTTATATAAAACTTCATACTAATTTATATAGTAAAATATAAAGTCCAAAATAAAAAGTTATTATATAATTAATAGAATATGTAGCTATAATTAATTATAGTTCTATTTACGATAATTTAATAAAAAATATGGATGCTTTTTTAATTATTAATTGTGTGAGAAAAAAAATTTCCTCTATCTTACTTCTAGATAAAAAAAATTCGCTACCATACGCAGGTAATACTACCCCTATCCTCCAGGCCGCCACAAAGGCCTTTGAGGGTCCGAGCATAGCAGATGGAGGAGATCTTGTAAATTTAGAATCAACTGCTGAGCCTGGCTTAACTCCTCCTTCAGTACCAAAGGAGGAGATCAGACTTAAAATTTATTCTAATTTTAAATTATATAGAATTCAAATACTTAATGAACATAGAGGTAAAGTTTCAGGTGTGTATTGTTTAATTAATTTAATTAATGGTCATTTTTACATAGGAAGTTCTACTAATATAGCTACTCGTATGAGAAATTATTTTAATAAAAGCTTTTTCCCTGCGGTGCCCGAGGAACCTTGGGCCTAACTTTTTTTTCAATTGATGAATCAATTGAAAAAAAAGTAAGCAGCTACGCAGAGGTGCCGACGGGAGAAAAAAAAAAAATAATAATCAGCCTATTATAAAAGCTTTACTTAAATATAATTATCAAAATTTCTCTTTAATTATTATTGAATACCCAAGTTTAATTGATGTTTTTAACAGAGAAACATTTTGAATAACTAATTTAAAACCATATTACAATGTGTTACAGTATGGTGGTTCTTCTAAAGGGTATAAACACTCTTCTCAGGTAAAATTAATGTTATCAAAGTTAGCTAAGAATAAAAACTCTCTCAAATGAAACTAAGTCTTTAATTTCAAAAGCCTTTTTTTATTTAGGGAAAACTTAATCCTTTTTATGGGAAAACTCATAATAATGAAAGTATTCAAAAATTAATTTCTAGTAAATCCACTAATGAAATTTTTATTTATGACTCATTTAAAAATCTACTTGTGATATTCCCTTCTGTTACTACATTAGCCAAATTAATTAAATCCAATAATATTACTCTTAATAAAGTAATTAAAAGTGAGTTATTGTTTAGAGGAGTTGATATATTAAAACTAATAAAATTTTATTAGAAGATACTCCTAAATATTTGTCTTATCTTAATTGTTCTGAGTTAATAGAAGATATAAAAAATAATATTTTTATTAAACAACCAATTTTTGTATTTGATAAAGATAAGAATTTTATTCGAAAATTTGATGGGATAATGTTGGCCGAGTTAGAACTAGGAATAAGACATGAAATCATAAAAAAACATGTTATTTCTAATTTACCATATGATAATTATATATTTAGCTTCCATAGATTATTAGATTAGTTAAAATTATAATATTTTTTTATTTAAGTAACAGGGGTCGTGTTATCTAATGCATCTCTGGATATAGCTATGCACGATACATGAAAAGTGAGAAAAGGTTTCTTACTCTTTTTTTGTGTTTAAGAACCAAATTCCGGGGAAGCCCTAAAGCTCTAGTAACCAAAGATTTAAGGGAAACTTTTTATCTGGCCTGACTAATTATCAGGGTATGGTAACATTACTAGTAACCTACAAAATTTGTAGTAGATGAAGGAAACTGAAATGGGTGATCGCGGATCTAAATCAGATTTCAAGTATGTTTTCTGTAAAAGAGCAACGAGTAGATGGTTCTTCAATTATTATTAATATAATTGTAAGGTGTACTCTAGTCACCGGGAAACCGGCTCTTGAGAGAAAAAAAAGTAACTCAAGATTAAAGATAGCACAATAGCCTTTCGTAAAATTGTTCTGCTTTCGGCCTTGTATAAAAAGGTAGATCGCTTAACAACTAGATAAATTTGTGTTTCGATTACGTAGTTGCTCAAATGGGCCTAAATAATTTATCTTCATTTACTACAGATTATTTAGCAACTGACTATATGCTGGAAACTATATTCTTTGTGTATTATTTACTATTTATTAATACGTCTTATCTTTATAAAAAAGATGCTAGTAGGAATAACAATCTTTTAAATAGTCAAAACAATGATATTACAATAAGTTCTAATCTTATGTATATACAATCAGCAGAAAACTGAAAAGGATTCTCAGAGACTATACGTCAGTTACCGGAAATTGAAGATTTTAAATTTTGAAATTGGTTTGCTGGGGTAATAGATGGGGATGGTAACTTTGATATTAGAAAAAATATTATAAATAATAAAAAGGTTCTTAAACAAATTAGGATAAAATTACATAATAGAGATATTAGAATTTTAACACGAATACAAAATAAGTTACATAGAGGTAGAATAAGAACGGATAAAAATAACCTTATTCTATTTACATAGTCTCTACTAAAGAAGATATGACATATATAATTAAAAAGGTCAATGGCTTAATTAGACTTAAAGTACCTGCATTTAAAGAGGCTTGTATACTTAATGATATAGAATATATTGAACCTAATTATAATATAGGGTTTAATGACCCTTATTTAGCAGGACTAGTAGATACTGATGGTTCTATTGTATTCAACTATTCTGGTAATAGAATAGAATGTAACTTAGAATTCAAGTTTAATGAATATACTTCTAGATTAAATTTTAATAATACTTTGTTAAATTGTAAACCCACTATTATCAAACGTAAAAAATCTTCTGGTGTAAATAGGCCTAAAGATTTTACTAGTATAGCTTTTAAATTTCAAAATGTTAATAGTATGCTTTTTATTTATGACTATTTTATGGAGAATAGATTATATTGTGATATGAAATTTTATAGAGTGAGTAAAATTAAACCTTTTATAGAAATTAGAAAATACAAAAATTCTCCTAGTAATAGTGTAGAACATGAAATTTATAAAAATTTTGTTATAGATTGAATTAAATATGAAAATCCTCTATGATATAAAGTTCCTTTTGTCAATAAATTTATCACAAATAATTAAGATAAATAATTTTAAGTATTGCCGGTAAAGAGATAGTCCACATTAATAAAATAAAAATTTTTTTTATTAAGCATTTTCACTATGTTTCAAGTATGGGAGCTGTATTTGGGTTATTTGCAGGATTTTACTTTTGAACTCCAAAAATAGTAGGTAAAATCTTTGATGAATACTATGGTAAAGTTCATTTCTGAACATTATTTGCGGGGTGAATCTTACATTTTTTCCTCAACATTTCTTAGGATTGGCCGGTATATATGAAATTATATCTAATTTTTATGTCCATGAAAATAATTTTATTTGTTTTGTAATTGCGCCTGAATATTTTATTATTGAAGAAATTTATTTAAAGAATAATTTTACTAGTGTAATTTCTTCTCTGGTTGTTGTTACACCTTTTTACGGACCGCATTTACTACCTATATTTTTAGGTAAACCATTAAGAATTTATACACCTAATTTAAATCGAAATTTGATTGGACTGGAAAATCGAAAACGGACAGTTATTTATCAATGAATGAACTTGATTAATGGTAAAATTTATGTTGGAAGTGCTTGAAATGGTTCAGTACGGTTATTATCTTATTGAACACCTAGTGTTTTAAAACGGAATTTACCTATTTATAATAGTTTAAGTAAATATGGACATAATAATTTTATATTAGTTATTTTAGAAGATTTGGGGCATACAGGCTCTGTTGACGTGGCGTATTCTCCACGTAAAAAATATATGTTAGAAAGAGAACAATTTTATATTGATATCCTTTTTAGTAAATATAATACACATAAATTAAATAATTCTCCTAGTACTGGTACGACCTTAGGATTTAAACATGACAATGCTTTTAAACTAAATCGGTCTGGTAATTTAAACCCAATGTACGGTAAAACTTTTTCAAATGAATTTATTAATATGCAAAACGCTCGCGCAGAGATAAAAAAGGTAAAAATAATCCAATGTACGGATTAAAAAAAAAAATTCTACAATAGAAAAATTAACCCTGCGGCGCCCCCCTAAAGGAGGCACCTTGGGCCTAACTTTTTTTTCAATTGATGAATCAATTGAAAAAAAAGTAAGCAGCTACGCAGAGGTGCCGCCGGGCTAAAAAAGTTTATGTTTATGATTATGATTATGAATTCTAAAATTTTAATAGGGACATATGCTACTGTAGAATGTGCTAAATTTTTTAAAATGGGTAAAGATACTTTAACTAAATATTTAAAAAACGGATTACCTTATAAAAATAAATTATTTTCTAGAATAAAATTAAATTAATTAATGCCTCTATAAATTCCTTTAAAGACTTTATTAGAAAATTGGGTGAATTGCAAGGAAGTCCTATATTGACATATTAAATAAATTTTATTTTATTATTAATATAGGAAAATTTGCAGCGAAGTTTATTTCAATACAGCTAATTTTTATTTATTAGTTTCGAAATAAAAACGTTCAACGACTAACAGGTGAGTAGTATTAACAATAAACCTGTACAAGCGCCCAATCAGTATATTTTTATAATTATATAAATTTAAATACTGAAAGACATAGTCTGAACCTTTGATTATCTATACGTGGACTTTCAAGTATTCAAAAATAAATAATCTATTTTATTGTTAAAATAAAGTACCGTAAGGAAAGGAACCTAGGATAATTTAATATCCTAGAACTAACAAAATTGATGCCAAGAAGAGTCCCAGATTATCCGGATGCTTATAGTGGTTGAAATAGTGTATCTAGTTTTGGATCACTAGTTTCTTTAGTGGCTACAATTGTTTTTATATATGTTATATATAACATTTTTATAAATGATAATTATAGCTCTAAAAATCCTTGAAAAATTATGTCATATTTTTTTAATGAAGATAAAGATGAAGAAGGAAATTTTTCAAATACAATTGAATGGACTTTAAGTAGTCCAATATCATTACATCCTTTTGAAAATTTACCAGCTCAATCTTAAAAAACTTTCCCTACCATCCTCTTCAGGCGCCTACGACTCAGGTTTTAATGTAAGTACTAGCGGAAGCACTGAAGGTAATCCTTCTAGCTCAAGTAACCCCTCTTCCTCTTAATTATACTCCACTTAAGTAGTACTTTCTTTTATAAAGGGTAATAGTTTAGCAATAGTTCCTCCTCCCCGATTTAAATTTTTTATTTATTTATTTTTATAGGTGGATAAATAAAATTTTTAAATAGGGGTGGGGAGGAGCAATCTTCAATTAAAAAAGAATTAATCGAATTAAACATTTTTTTAAAGGATAAGTACTTACTAATATAATATTTTAGTATAGTCTATATTATTTATAGTATTAATACGTTTTTATGTTAATCCTTTTGTTTTTAACTAAAGAAATTGGGAGAAGAATAGTTTGATTTTCCCTTTAATTTTAACCCCCCCCCCAGCCCTTCGTCTGGACCCGGACCTCGGCTCGAAGGACTACTTCCAAAAAATTAAACTTATATGTGGCGTATTGGTATTAAAAGAAAAAAAAAAAAATTTTTTTTTTCTATTTAGCAAGATGGCGCCGTACTTATAAAATTTTTAAAATTAAGATAACATTAATTCTAAAAATTTAACCTATAAGGGGCGGCCCGCCAGCGCAGAAAAAATTACTCCACAAAAAAACTCTTCTATTTAAAGCCCTATTAACCCCCCCTAATCCTAATAACATTTTTAGATTAAGGTAAACCTTACTAAAAATTATACCAAATTTATAATTACGGAACCTCCCCCCCTTTACCCTGAATCCTAGCAATAATTTTTTATTTTTCCCCATTTATGTGACTATTTTTAAAATAAAAAATAATATTAAATTCCACCCCTCCGTTGCGGGGAGTGGCAAATTTTATTTTACCCCCCCCCCACCCCCTCCTCCCCACCCCACCCCAAAGGGGAGGGTGGGGAGGGGTGGGGGTGGGGTGGGGAGGGGTGGGGCGCGAATCTGGCGGGGAGGGAGGGGTGGGGCTACTAACAACGCCTGATCCCCATAAATGGGAGGGGTGGGGCTACTAACAACGCCTGATCTGGGGGGAGCGTTAGCCCCTCCCCACCCGCCCGTACGGGCGGGTCGGGTGGGCAAGAGTTATCTTCTTATATTTTAAGGTGCCCTTATTTTTTTATATGTCCATATGCCCATATCACATTTTTCATTTCCCAATTAAGTTATTTTTATAAGAAGAAACGGGTTTTTTGTTTTTTACTTAATTGGAAGAAGCTCGCGCTGCGGTGGTTTTTTAACCCTAAATATTTTTAATTTGATTTTTAAAATTACCTTTTAAATGGTTTAAGGACCTTGGGTTCCACTAAACAAACAAAAAAAGGTGAAAAAAAACAAAAAATTAGGTTCGAATCCTAAAATTTTTAGATTAAATAATGAAAATTATTTAAGAATTAAAATAAAAAGAGTAATCTTAAGAAACATTTAAGTATAAAGATGTAAATTATAATTAATAAAATATTAATTCAGTGTTTTTTAACGAAAGATTCCGTTAACTACGTTGCCGTTTTAATGCTCGCCTCTAGCTCCGGCCGCCACTTCACCCCCCCCCTTAATAATTTTTTTGCGTTATATTTCTCCCCACCCGCCCGTACTCCCCACCCCGCCAGATTCGCGCCCCTCAATACAGCCTCCCCTTTGGGGGGGGTGGCGAATTTGGGGAGGGGTGGACTTTTTCCACGTAGGGTGGGGCTACTAACAACGCTCCCCCCCATAAATGGGAGCGTACGGGGGGAGGGAAGGGGAGGGAGTAGCGCATTCAAAAAAATTATAAGTACGGCACCACCCAATTCCTTCATTAGTTAGTACGGGTGAGGTTAACGTAGCCTTAACTTAATAAAAAAAAAATTTTTTATTTTAAAATTAAAAATTTTTTACTGTTTAAATTTTTTATTGGTGTTTTAGATTCTATTTATATTATTTTTTTTTTATAGTTTAATTTTTTTAATTTAATCAAAGGAAACCTCCGGCTAAACACCCAATCCCAATCACCCTTATTTAAATAAAGGTGTAGACCTCCCCACCCCTCCCATTTTTGGTGGGCTTAAAAGTCCGTACGGACTTCTAAAGGGAATGGGAGGGGGGGAGGGGGGCTAACGCTGCCTGCCCCAATAAATTTTTTTTCTACGTGGGCTTCAAAAATTTAGAAGTCCGGCCCCCCCCCCCATATCTGTTCTGTTGGGGGGGGGGGGATATGGAAAAATGGGAGGGGGGGACGCAGGACTGGCACCAGATTTATAAAAAAATTTTTTTTATACAAGGTAATATCGGCCATCATTAAAAATTTAATTTTTTTTAGCCGTCCTTGCCGTACTTATAGATTTTTTCGTTATATATCTAAAACACAAATTCTTAGGGCGCCGGAGCCGTAATTATAAATTTTTTAGATTTTTCAGTAAGGTTATCTTAAATCTTAAAATATTTTTTGGGGCAGGATGAAAAAAGTCTGTACGGCCCTTTTAATGCTAGGCTGCGGATTAAAAAGGACCTCCCCTTTTTTAGCCCGGCAAAAAAAAAAAAAAGAAAGCCCGCAGATTTTTAAAATCAACCAGTGAGGATAGGCAACCTCGGGTTTCGCTGGACAAAATCCACGTAGGCCACAAACCAAAAAAAAATTAGGTCTATTAAATAATTAAATTACATTTAGAATTAGTAAATTAAGATAGACAAAAATTAAAATAATTAATGACACAATTACTATCTTTATTTAATAGTATTATTTTAAATGACGCTGCAGAACCCTGACAATTAGGATTTCAAGATAGTGCTGCACCTGGGTTTACTGGATTAATTTCATTACATAATAGCATCGGATTTTATTTAATTCTTATTGGACTTTCAGTTTTCTGAGTTCTTTTTTCAATTATGTTTTATTATAATAATAATAAAAATCCTATTGCTCATAAATATTTAAACCATGGTACTACTGTGCCTATTCATAAGTTTTCTAAAAATAAATTTACCCTGCAAATAATATTACTATTTAATTCAAAAATACTTGCCCTTCGCAAATATCTGGCTGTAAAAAATGTCATTAAAAAAAATTTACATTTTTTAACTGTCTCTTTCTACTTTTTACGGAAGGATAGGGCTATACCTATACTAGGAAGGGACCAGTACTCCCATAAAAAGATGGAGGGAGGACTAGCTTTTATTAAGCGAAATTATTCGAGCTTACCTAAAAAAAATTTAGATTCAGTAAAAGAAGTTAATAAATCTAAAGATAACATTTTGCCAATCCTCATAGCGCGCTGCGGAGAAATATTTTATGAGAATCTTTTTACTATGAGAAAAACTATATTAACAGAAAATAAAGGAAAATCTGGTATTTATATGTTAAGTAATAAACTTGAAGAAGGTATATATGTTGGACAATCTATAGATATTTCTAAAAGATTTAAAAATTACTTTAATCTCGGCTATTTAAAAAGCAGGGATGGTTATATTATTAGTAGAGCTCTAATTAAATATGGCTACTCGAATTTTTCTCTAACAATATTAGAATATTGTAATAAATCTGAATTATTAACTAGAGAACAATATTACTTAGATAAATTAAATCCCAAATATAATATTTTAAAAATAGCAGGTTCTTCTAAAAATTTTCATCACTCAGAAAAAACTAAATTAAAAATTAGTGATAGTTTAAATAAATTTTATAAAGAAAATAAATCTTCTAATCTAAACCGTTCACATAGTGAAGAAACAAAAAAACTAATGAGTATAAAGAGATCTGGCGATAAAAATCCTCATTATGGTAAAACCCACAGTGAAGAAGCTAAAGATAAAATAAGGGAAAAAGCTTTAGGTAGAAAACTATCTGAAAAAACTAAATTATTAATAAGTAAAAAACATGGAACTCCTGTTTATATCTATGAAAAAGGTTCAAATAATAAAAAAAATACTAAAATTAATAGATAACTTTAGTTCAGCTAGAAAAGCTGGGAAGTATTTAGGAATAAGTGGAAGCACAGTTAATAGATATCTAAAATCAGGGTTGATTTTTTTCCACGTAGAAAAATATCTCTTTTTAACTAAAGAAATTTAACTTAATCTAGAAAAACTATGAATTAAATTTCACTATATGCTGAAAACTATAAAACCTTAAATACTATAGACAATTATAAGTGATAAATTTAAGGTAAAAATATTCATCAGCAGGAATTAAAACTGATCTTTGATATTAAGATTAGACAATCCTCAGAGACTACACATGAAATATTTTTATTTTAAAGATAAAGAGATAGTCCCACCATAAATGGTGACAGTGTTAGAATTAGTTTGAACTATAACACCTATTTATTAAATCATATATTTGGGTATAACTATCAAACTCCGGGGACACCTAAAGCTTCTGATACCAAACTATAATTGAAAAGTTATAAGTGGCTGAACTAATCACTCAGGTATGGTAACAAGTCATAAGATAAACGAAAGTGAAATGGGTTATCGCGGATCTAAGTCAGAAATGAATATAATTTCTGTAAAAGAGCAACGAGTAGATGGTAGTTGATGTTTAATTAAAAAACATCTAAGGTGTACTCTATGGAAATCTAGAATTACTAGGCTAATTCTAGCAAAATTATATTATTAATAATCTACTTTTACGTGGCGTATTAAAAAAGCTTCAGGTTTTAAGAAAGCGGCCGCAGGAGAGAAACACCTTTAAGAGTAATCAGGAAATTAAAAAGTTTTCTACAATCGCTAGTTCAAATCCTTTTATTGTTAATAAATCTAGTAACCTTATTAATCCTTGGTTTATAACGGGATTAATAGATGCTGAAGGTAGTTTTACTGTTAGTATTTTAAAAAGTCCCTCAACTAAAACCGGTTTTGTAGTGGCCGCAAGATTTATGACTACTAGCCATATTAAAGATTTACATTTATTGAAAAAAATTCAAGGTTTTCCTGAACGGGGGCTGGAAAAATAGTAATATTTAAAGATTACTGTACTTTTCGTGTTGATTCTTTATCACAAATTGTAGATGTGATAATTCCGCACTTTGATAATTATCCCCCAGTCACTCAAAAGCTTGCTGACTATATACTTTTTAAAGATATTATCAGTTTAATGAAGAATAAGGAACATTTAACTTTAGAAGGTTTAAGGAAAATTTTATCTATTAAAGCAGCGTTAAATTTAGGTTTGTCTAATGAACTAAAAATAAATTTTCCAAATATAAGTCCCGTTGTTAGACCTTTAATAAGAGATAAAGAAATACCTAATCCTTATTGAATGGCTGGTTTTACCTCTGGTGATGGTAGTTTCTACATTACTATTAGAGTGAATAAAAAGTTTAAAGTAGGATATAGAACGGAGATAGGCTTTTCGATAACCCAACATTCTCGTGACTTCATTTTATTGCCCTTTATAAATCGGTGCCCCCCTTCTTATCTAAGGAGGCACCTTGGCCCTAACTTTTTTTTTCAATTGATGAATCATTGAAAAAAAAAAGTAAGCAACTACGCAGAGGTGCTGCCGGGGGAAATTTATTTCTTTTTTTAATTGTGGAAGATTAAAAAAAGATACTAGAAATCCTGTACACTATTTTTTAGTTAGTAATATCCAAGATATAGTAGAAAAAATTATACCTTTTTTCCTAGAATATAATATTTTAGGTGAAAAATCTTCAGATTTTAAGGATTGATGTAAAGCTGCAGAATTAATTAAAAAACGATCTCATATTACTAAAGAAGGGTTAGATAAACTTTTTGAAATCCAAGCTGGTATGAATAATAAAAGATTTATTTCCCTTCGGTCCTTAGCGAGGTATCGCTTGGGACCTCGGGTCGAAGGACCAAAAAATAGTTTGAAGGATAATTTTTTGAATACTTGAAGTCCACGCATTAAATAAAAGGTTTTATTCTTTGATTTAGTAATTAGGCTAATACTAGTACTTAAATAATAATTATACTTTGCTGAATACTTAATTTAATGTAGGGATGCATCTTCTTTCTCATTATTTTTAATTTGGATAAATAATCTTCTTAGCCTTAGCTTAAAAAATTTTTAAATTTTTTCCTAAAGTTATTAGTTTCTGCTCAATATTAGCCAAGCTATTAATTAAAAAAAGGTGTTTCTTTGTGGCGAAATCAGTGGTTTTTTACCATTACCACAAATAAGAGTGGACGCTAGCTGCCTACGCAGTTCTTACACTTAATCTAGTGTAAATTTTATAAAAACGCTAATAAAAGCGGGAGCTGCATAAAAATATAATTTTATTCCATGGCCTTAGTATTAATTGCTATTGCTTTTCCTTCATTTAGATTGCTATATATAATGGATTCCCTTAAGGGCTATTCGCTTTTTGAATTTAGTGTTACCGAGTTATTAATCAAATTAAATGCGTTTGATTACGGCTCATATACCCTCACCAAATTAACTTTATTAAATTCTGTAACACTTATTACAACAACTAAACCAGTATGTGGGATAAAAAAACAATTATATAAAAAATGATTAAATTAGTTATTACTCCTAATAATAATAGTAAAGAGATTGTTCCTTTTGGAGTTGAAGGAAACATCTGCTCTTCGCCGTACGGCGTAGGTTTAAAAATTTCTCAAGATACTCGAAATATAACTAAATTAACTAATAATCACAAGGAACAAATTATAGGAAATTTATTAGGCGATGGTAGCATAGCTTACTTAAAGACATCTATTAATCCCCGATTTCATTTAGGTCAAACTTTAAAAAGATTTCCTTATCTTTGAAATTCGTTTAATTCTTTGTCTTTTTTGTGTGGGAGTTATCCTAATATTAATTATTCTATAAGAAATAAAACTAATTTATCTTTTATTTATTTTGTCACTCGTAGTTATCCTTGTTTAAAAGAAATTCATTATCTTTTTTATAAAAAAATAGATAATAAATGGGTAAAATTTATTTCTGACGATTTATGTTTTTATTTAACACCTAAAGTATTAGCTTATTGATTTAGTGATGATGGGGCCTACGCTAAGTCGGGTTTGTTTTTACATACTAAAGGGTTTACTTATTCTGATGTATATAAACTAGCAGGAATGTTGCACTATATTTTTAAATTAACAGTGACAGTACAAAATCATGAAAAGAGGCCCATTATATACATTCCAGCTAAATCTTTATCAATTTTTAAATCCTTAATTATCCCTTATTTGGACCTAGTATTTATTATAAATTAGGACCTCTTAATAGTTTACTTCAAAAAAAAAAAAATATAATTGTTTTTATACAACACCCCCTATAAAAAATATAACTTTTATTATTAAAGTTCTATATTTTGAATACGCAACGTAGTACTCCCCTCCCCTCCCCTCCCCTCCCCTCAATACAGCCACCCCTCAATACAGCCTCCCCCCCCCCCCTTTTTGGTTTTGGTGGGGTGGGGGGGGAGACGTAGAAGGGGGGTGGCGAATTTGGGGGTGGGGTGGGGTGGGTGTTGCCATACTTCGCTCTTTTTTTACGTTTTTAATCGCTCCCCGCCCCCCCCCTTTTGTTTCCCGCTCCAATTCATTTTAATTCACGTGGAGAAATATTACAAACAAATTAAGGAAAGGTTTTATAAGAGTAATGAATTAATAATTTAATTATTCAATAACTGAGTTCATTTTAAATTTCCATATATGCAAGGAAGTGTTAAATTTAAATACTTTTATAATTAAAGTAAAAAATTTAAATTTTTAAATACAATTTGCAAGAATATTTATTTCTTCAGAGACTTCACTTGAACAATAAAACTCAATTTTATTAAGACAAAGTCCGTATTGTTATATTAATATTTTTTTATTTATTTTCATCCATATTTTTTATTATTAAGTTAAAGACTGTTATACTTAATTAAAAAAGTAGGACTAATAATAATAGAATAAATTTAGTACTTTCCTATTTATGGGTGGTAGTATAAATTTCTATGTATTACGTTATAATTTATCCACTACCTCCGTTTTTATTTAGAGACGTTACAAAAAAGATGACCCACCACTTATCCCATCCGGGTGGCTGATCTAACAACCCCCCCCCCCCCTTGGGGGTGGGGTGGGGAGGTTCACTGAGAGAAGCAGCCCTCTTCTCCCATAAATGGGGGGAGGGGGAGGTATCCCTCTTCTAATATTAACTGTCAAAGATTTTTAAGTTTACATGAAATATAATATAACAATACGGAAGTTATTTCTCCAACATTAACAATCAAAGTAGTAGGTCTCTTTTTTTTATTAGGTGGCCTAAAATTATATATATTAAAAAAAATGAAAGACACCAATTTTTTGTCAAATATCATTGGTAAAAAAAATAACAAGTGTTACGTCTCAAGTACGGCTATTAATTTTAGTTTTAAACATAAAAATGGGTTTAACGGGTTTAACTTTAATAGTGGATTAGATTCAATACTTTCTCCACGTAAAAACTTATGTCAATTTTATAACAAAAAACAAATTCAAATTCAAAATAAAATTTTAAAAAGACATTATCACATAAGTAATATAAGGGCTATAAATAGAATTGGACCACATAATAAAGATGTTTTATCTGTAATTATAGGTTCATTATTGGGGGGATAGCTATGCGAATAAGAGGTCTGGAGAAGGTATTAGAATATGCTATAGACAAAGTATAATACATAAAGAATATCTTTTTTGATTATACTCTTTTTTTAATAGTAGAGGTTATACTAGTAATCTACAGCCCAGATTATATACTAGGACTATTAAAAGCAGACCGGGCATGCAATATTATGGTTTTGAATTTAATACTTTTACTTTTAGTAGTTTTAATTGAATACATAAAATGTTTTATAAAAACGGTATAAAAATAATCCCCTTAAACATTAATGAATATTTAACACCATTAGCTTTAGCTGTATTAATTATGGATGATGGTTGTTGAACTAAATATGGTATCAGAATAGCTACTAATAGTTTTCAATTTAAAGAATTAGAACTTTTAAGTGAAGTGTTGAAATCTAATTTTAAATTAGAAACAACTATTCAAAAATTAAGTGGTAAAAACAGATATTCTATCTATATTAAAAAACAATCCGTTAATCATATTAGAGAGATAATTTTACCTTATATGCATTCTTCTATGTTATATAAACTAGGTATTAATAATTTTGTTTAAGTTCTTTCAAACTCTTGCAGCAAAAATCGCAAAGCATAGAAGCAGAACCCTTACGTAACCCAATGTGACGTTACGTGACGTTAGGGTGTTGCTGCAGGAAACACATATATATAATAGTCGTGAAAAATTTTACGTTTAATTTAAAATTTAAATAAATTTAACGTCTATTTTTTCTAAGAGTCCGACGGGATTCTTAAAGGTTTATAGCCTTTGGCGATGCGAGTGAAAACGGTTAAAATTCTATACTTTTTTATATCGGAGATAGAAGATAGACCGTCAGTATATGGTTTATTTTTTTACATTTATTGCTACAGACTGGGTCACTTGTGGGTGATATAATGAAATTTATATTGCTTAATGTACAGTCGACAAATTAAAATTATTTTAATTTGCATCAATGATATTGATCTTATGAATATAGCGATTTCTTATCTGAAGATGGGGAATCAATTGATTTTGATTCTTACATGTTGCCTGCTGATCGATCTGGGAAATCGATCCTGTGGGCCCAACTATCAAACTCCGGGGACACCCTATTAATCACAGTACCAAGCCATAATGGAAACGTTATGTGTGGCTGAAGTAATTACTCAGGTATGGTAACAAGCTATGATAGGATTGAAAATGAAATGGGTTATCGCGGATCTAAATCCAGCGCTATTGCACTGGTAAAAGAGCAACGAGTGGACGGTAGTTACAGTTTTCAAGTAGAACTGTTAAGGTGCACTCTAATGGCCCCTGTAAAGGGGTATCAACCTGAAATCCTTTCTAACAATAAAAAAATCTCTGAAAATGTAGTTGTTACAAAAAGACCAAAGTTAAATAAACTAGATCCTTGGTTTATGACTGGATTTGTTGATGCTGAAGGTTATTTTAGTATTGAATTATCTAAATATTCTAAATCTAAATTTAAGTATACTCCTAGATTAGTTTTTGGAATTAACTTACATGTTAAAGATTTACCTATTCTTCTAAGTTTTAAGGATACATTAGGAGTGGGAACTGTAAGTACAAAAGGAAAAGTAACTAGTTATAGAGTTAAAACATTTAAAGATCTTGCAGTTATTGTTAACCATTTTAAACTATATCCTCTTGTTTCCAGCAAATATCTTGTGTATCAATATTGGTTACAAGCTTATAATATTATGGCAACAAAAGAACATTTTAATTATCAAGGTATGACAAAATTGGCTACATTAAAAAATTTAATTAATTTCGGATTATCTGATAGTTTGAAAGAAGCTTTTCCTGATTTTAATATTTCTTTAATTGATACTATGTATTACAAATTTAGGGGTATTCCTCATGGAATGTGGATAGCAGGATTTGCAAGTGGAGATGGATCTTTTTATATTAAGTTGATACAGCATAAAGATACTTTTTATACAGGATGTGTTTTTAAAATAACTCTTCATCTTAAAGATACTACCTTATTAGAAGGTTTATACGATTATTTTTCAAATTACTTTCCAAATATTTCTTTCAACAAATATTATTCCAGAACAAATAAAGGTATTAGTTTATCAAAACAAACTGTAAGTTTAACTATTTCAAATATTCAGGATATAGGTAATATTGTAATTCCTTTTTTTGATTTATATCCAGTATTAGGAGTAAAGAAAATGGATTATAATGATTTTAAAAATAATTATAATATTATTTTATCAAAAGGTCATTTAAGTCCTGAGGGTTTGGCCCAAATCCAACAAATTAGGAAGAATATGAATGATAAACGAACAGTATTTTAACTTTGGGTTTTCACAGATAAATTTTGTTTGATAAATTCAGTTAGCCATGGAGGATTCATTAGAATTAGGACAATTTAGACTTTTAGACGTGGATAACAGATTAGTTATTCCTGTTGATTGTCATATCAGATTAATCGTTACAGGTGATAAACATCTTGCCCTTATTAAATTTAAACCTAGCCTACAATAGTTTTTCATCCTCCCTCCCCCACCGTCATCCAATCCCTCCTCCCACCCCAGATCAGGCGTTGTTAATGTTAATAGCCCCACCCCCCCCCATTTTTATCTGGGGCTTTGACGTTCGCCTGATCTGGGGAGGGCTAACGCGGAGGAGAGAAAAATGTTAATACTTATCTTTTTTGATGTAGTAAAATACTATACGGTAGACTGGCTGTCGAATAAGCCGTTTAATTTAATTTGAATCTTGTTATATGCGCTGGAATCTAATAATTAATCGTACTAGTAATTTCTATGTAAAAATTGATTAATATTTTTAATTAGAAATCAGCAGGAAATAATAAAATTTCCTCAGAGACTATACGCAAGAAGTATATTTATTATATATATTTAGACTAAGATATAGTCCGAGATTATGTTAATAAAAAATAACTTGGAGATAATGTTTAAAAAATTTAGTGGTTTATATCGAAATAATCTTAATAAAGTTAAAAATATTATTTCAACTAAAAGGTTTAGCTCAGTCATGCTAGACCTTGTAAATGAACCTACTAATTCTGTACCTTCTATCCAGCCTTCAGTTAGTTCAGGGGGGAAAAAAAAAAAAAAGATGAAATCTGGCCGCTCCAGATACCCCAACTATAAATGGGAGTGGAGAAAACCCTAAATTTGGAATTAATAATTGTACTAGCATAGTTATTTATGGTTCCAATTTAGGTTCTACAGTAAATAAAGGTAGATATTCATTTAGTTTAAAAAGTTTAATTTTTTTAACTTCAGACACATACTCAATAATAGTGGGTATGTTATTGTCTGATGGATGGTTAGAAAAAGATAATTTAAATTCAAACACTAGATTTAGATTTAAACAAGCGATATCTAGGTCTGACTATGTTATTCTTTCATTTATGGCCCTTTCTCATTACTGTTCAAATGTGCCTAATATCACAAAAGGTAAGCGTAAAGGAAATATATTTTATGGTTTAGGGTTTGGTACTAGAAACCTACCTTGCTTTAATGAAATATATCAATTATTCTATAAAGATAAGGTAAAAGTAATACCTGAGAATATTTATGATTTATTAACACCTATAGCTATTGCCCATTGAATTATGGGAGATGGTGCTAAGTTAAATAAAGGCTTAGTTTTATGTACGGATAGTTTTACTGTACAAGAAGTAATAACCTTGATGAATGTACTTAAGATTAAGTATGATATTAACTCTACTATTCAAGGTTTTAAAAATAAAAAACCTAGAATTTATATCTTAAAAGAAAGTATGCCTAAGTTAGTAAACATAGTTAAACATCACTTGTTACCTAGTATGTTATATAAGCTTCATCTTAATTAATTTTTATTAATATAAATCTCGGCAGATGTTATACATTCATTTGCTGTTCCTTCTTTAGGTTTAAAACTTGATTGTGTTCCAGGTGACGGCCTGTAATTCACTATATGCTGAAATATTTTTCTATTTAACCTTTTTTAATTACTAAAAAAATTTATAGTTAAAATATTTAAAAAAGGCCTGCTGGCACGGCTCTGTGGAATCTTGTAAAATTATAAATAGGATACAATTAAGTATCCACTTAATTATCTACACAAAAAGTTAAGATTAAAATTTTTATAATTACTTATATTTACAAATAGCTATTTCTTCCGTTGCCCCCAATCTGTACTTAAAAAATTTTTAATTTTATTTTAAAATTAAAAATTTTTTACCACGTCCACGTAGCCGGACGGCTGAAGAATCCACGTATAGCTGGCTGGAATGGAGCTAAGCCAACAGGGAAAAAAGATCAGCAAGTAAATTTTAGCAATTTTACTTCAGAGGCTATACGTGATTATTAAGATTTATCCTTAATAAAGATATAGTCCCAAAACGATAATTTTATAAATATTATAGTTTGAGCATCCTTTTCTGCATCATTGTTTTTTTTATGCGTATAATAATTTTAAATTAGTTTATAATTTTTATTCTAAATTTTCTACTTCCTCAAATAATAATACTATCGTTAAATTTATTCCTTGAGATGAAACTTCTAATATTTTAAAATCTAGACTCGTTTTAATTAAAATGTTCAATAGTTTACCCATAGGATCGCCATTATATGTTTATTTAAATAATAATTGTAAATGGTTATTAGTTCCTTTAAAAGGTCATACTAATATAGATAAAAATTCTGTAACTAAACTTATATCTTTACTTGAAAATAATTCTATTAAAGCTAGTACTTACTCAGGAGTCTCTGGTTGTTATATTATTGCCCATACTCCTCTACTTCGACAGAATGTCAATGGGGAAAAAAATAACAAATTTTACATAGGTTCTACTACTGACTTAAATACCAGATATAAAATTCATAAAACAAACAGTACTAGAGTAAGTCATAATAAAAGTTTATTAACACCACTATATTCTATTATTAGAAAAATAGGATGGAAAAAATTTTTTTTTAAACCTATTATTATTACTACTAATCATTTCACAGAGTTTTTTAAAACAAATTTAGATATAATTTCTGTTGAACATCAATATATACTACGATCTTTTACTCAATTTGAAGCTCGAATTTATGAACAAGCACTAATTAGTTATTACCACCCTAATCTGAATAATAGTAATATTGTTGTTTTTCCATTTATGAATTGAGAGTATCATCAAATGAAAATAGCTTCATCGAAATCTAAAAGTGTTTCTGTGCCTATCACTTGTGTTTGTGAGGATGGTTCATTTAGCTCTAATTTTAGTTCAATTAATGAAGCTGTTAAACTTTTAGAAATTAAAAAAACAACTTTAATCCGATATATTAATATTCTAAATCATTCTATATATAGTCCTGCTTTAGATAAAAATGTTTTCATTGTAGATCCTAGTAAACCTAAAACTGTAAATAAACCTCAATATCCTAACAATAGTGATATAAAAAAAATTTCTGATTTTAATTTAGAGTCTTTGGAAATTGGTTTTCTGTATGCTTTTCTTTCTGATAAGAGTACTTTATTTGGTAAATTTAAAACTCCTGGAGAAGCAGCACTATTTTTAGATTCTAAAAATGATTGTAAATATATAACTCGTTATATTAATAAAGAGAGATTAGTAAAAGTAGGAAAAAATAGTACTCCTGTTTATTTTTTAATGCACCCTTATTGATTTGAAGATAAAATTGGTCGTTCTAAAAAAAGAGGGAAAGTTCAAAGGTCTTCTCTTAATAGATCTATAGTTTTAGTAGATATATTAAAAAAAACAAATCTTGAATTTAATACTGTTTCTGATTTACGAATATTTTTAGGACTTAAAAGCAGAGACACTGCTTTTGTTAAGAAATATATGAATCCAACCAAAAGGTACAAAAAGAGATACGAATTTTATTATAGTGAAGAATTTAAAGGTATTATTACTAATAAAGGACCTCGAAAACCTGAAAAATAAAAAAAAAAATTTTTTTTAACCTCTAGCATCTTTATACTCATAAGGCTAATAGGGGTATACTAATTATGTAAAAAGAAATTTCCACGGAAGGATAGATTATAACTTATTTATTTATCTGTTTACATGCGTCTAAATCAAGTTTCTTTCATAGCAGAAAGAACAGGAGTTTTCTATGGTCTTCAGAGCGAGGCCTAAATCATAGTGAACCTATGGTTATAAACTATCAAATTGCGGGAACACCCTAAAGGAATCTTAACCAAGTAAGCATGGTAACATAGCTTATGGCACAGGTAATGACTCGTGGTATGGTAAAATCAAGATTTATAATTCAATGGGCAATCTGCAGCCAAGTACCTACTAGAAGAAATTCATAAGGTATGCAGTTCATCGACTAAACGGTGTTGGTGTTATTAAATTAATGCTTAAGATATAGTCAAACCCCACCCCAAAGGGTGCAGGAGAATATGTTAACTTTATATAAGTCAAAAGTTAAACTTGTTTTATATTCTCTGCTAAATAAGTATATTAACTTTGTTTATTTATATTTAGGGATAAACCTCTACAATAGTTTGCTAAACTAATTATTTAAATGTAAAAATAAAGCTTCATTATAAGTATTATAATGAATGTAATTATAGTAAGCACTACTTTTGTTTGGTATTTTAATTGCTTAATAAAGAAGCCTTTAGTAGAAGTATTTGAAAATTTCAATTTAGGGAACCATTAAGTTTATATGGACTAGGTTCTATTTGTAACAAACCTTTAACTAGATCTTTTAGTTATAGTACATTAAGAAATTTAGCAAATAATTCTGAGTCTTTAGCTATAGAGCATATAAATAGTGGCCTATCTACCACTCACTCAGTTATTAATAAAATATTATTAAATCAAAATTTATCTATTTCTAAAGAAAAATTGGAAGAATTATTAAAAGTTAAAGGTGTAGAAATTAATCTTCCTCCCCTTTGGGGGGAAACAACGGAAGATAAGAAACTTTTAAATAATTTGACTGGTAAATCAAAATATAAAGGGTTCTTTGGTGTATATATATTTATACATAAAAATACAGGTAAAAAATATGTAGGTTCCTCTAATTTACTAAGACGAAGAATGGATTACTATTTTAAAGGAGATTTTCCTTTTGCTGGTAAATTTTTACCTCTTCTTCATAAAGAAGGGTTAGGAGCTTTTAAATTATTCATTTTTAAATTAGATGATAATAAATTTAATAGTAATGATGCTCTGTTATTAGAACAATACTTTTTATTAAGTAAAGATTTTCACTTGAATACTTTAAGAGTTGTTAATGCTGGACCATCAAAAGGTAACAGTGTATATATTTATGATCATACTTGTAGTACTCTTTATTATCATGCTAAGTCTCAATTTGAATTAAAAAGAGTTTTAAAAATACACCCTGATACTTGTAAAAAATATATAAATTCTAAAATTTATTATCTTAATAAATTTTTATTATTAAGCCATCCTATTCCTACAGCTTTAAGTAGCAATATTACCGTTAAAGAATTATCAGATATTATGCAAAGTAAAAGACAAGAATTGTATACACTAGGTACTCGACGGAATATTCCTGTAACATTAAAAATTTTGGATGGAAATACTTTTGTAGATTCTTCTATTATTGGTTCTACTTTAAATTTTTATTCTTTAACTTCTTGTATAGATTATCTAAGTAAATTAGGTTTAAAAATTAAAAGGGATACTCTTACTAAATATATAAAAAATAATAAAATCTTTCATTATTTCTTGTGTAAATACATAGATAAGCTCAAACCTACTGATTTTGAAGAAGTAGGTTTAATAATTGATGAATATAATAAACTAAAAGTAGATTCAGACTTATTAAAAGTTAATAAGAAAAATAAACCTATAATAGTTAAAGGAGAAAATGTATCCGCTAGGGCTAAAACAGAAAAGAGATTCGAAAGTATTATGGATTTAATTAGATACTTTAATAGTTTAGGAATTAAGTTAGACCGAAAAACTCTAAATGTTCGATTAAAAAACGGTAAAGAGTATAAAGGTTACTTTTTTTCTTATGAGTAATTTGTGAGGTAACAATTATATCCTGTATTTTTATGGCTTTATAAAAACTTAGTAATCTTAATTAATCTTTTTTATTGTAGCAGTATTAGTTCCGTTGCGTTTTTTAAGAGTATACACTATGAAGAGTTATATTTAATCTTTTAAAATATATTTTTTTTTTTAACATATTTATAGTAAATCAATCTATATAAATATTATTATTTTATTTATTACATTAAAAATAATTGTAGAGTATAATTGCAATGTTCTGAAATTTGTGGTGTATGACATGGATCGACACAAATTTAAGTTTATAAATATATCTTTTATTAACTTAACTGGCATAGATTCATGTAAAATGTGACTATATGCTGGAACATCCTAAAGCTTTAAGTACTAATAAATTAATTAACAATTTAAAGTAAAAATCTTTAAAGATATTATGTAATGGACAATCAGCAGAAAACCAAATGGTATTAATACTAAAGTAGGATCCTCAGAGACTACACGTCACAAATTATTAAAAAAAAAAAAATAATTAAGATATAGCCCAGTCATATATTAAAATATATGGCAAATTCGCTTCAACTGCTACGTGGTTTTTTAATTTAAAAACTTCTTTAATGTTTTTAACACCGATGGCTACTAATATTGAAATAAATCCTATTATAAAAAGATTAAAGTTAAAAATTGAAAGTTATATAAATAATAAAACTAATTTAGATAAATATTTAAGTACAAATTTAAAACGTATTTTAACTTTTCAAAAGGAGATAGAACAAAACTCTCCAATTAAAAATTTAAATAAAAATATAACTAAGATGGACTTATCTCAATCATGAAATTTATTAAAAGAATTTAAAAAGGTACCTGGAATTTACCAGTTTGTACTTGGTTCTGATTCTTACATAGGTTCAACAAAAGATATTTATAATAGATGCTTCATTCAACATAAAAATCTAGCATTTACGGCTCAAAATAAGCATAAAAAATTTTATAGTTTGGTAGTAAACAATGGTTGAAGTAAATTTACTTTAAATATTTTAAATATTTCACCTAATCATGTTAATGTTTTTTCGGAAGAATATCCTAACGATATTTTAACTGATAAAGATTTACGAATTTTACAGTATTTAACTTATTATGAACTAACTCTTAATGAACAAATATATTTAGATCTATTTAAACCTAGTTTAAATAAGAGTTTGTTAGCTAATTGGTCTACTTATAATGTTGGAGCTAAAGGATATATTAGGACTAATAAAGCGAATGAAAATCTATCTTTAGCTTTTTTAAATCGAAATTTTTCTTTAGAAACTAAAGAGTTACATAGAAGAAATAATACTAATAAAACTGTTAGTGAATTAACTAAAGAAAAAATGTCTAAATCTTCAGGAGGTGTAAGTGTTAAATTAATAGACAGTTCTAATAATTCAATAATAGAATTTAAAAATAAATCATTAGTAGCTAAAGAACTTAATATTAGCTTAAGAACAGTAAGTAGATGGATTGAATATGGTAAATGTAATTCAACACATTCAATAAAGTATCCTAAAGTTATATTAAAAATATAAATTAGTTTATAATTAAAAAATTTAAAAATTGTTATGCCTATCGCAGTAGAAGCTGTTGAAAGTGATGATTTCCTAGTTTGATTGGATGCTCAATTTTAATTTTTTTCCGGACTCTTTGTGAAAAATTTTAAGTTAAAGAGGAATTAGAGTGGTTATATTAAAAAAAAAAGTTTTTTATAAATAGATAGCAAATATTCCTACGGCCTATATGGCCTAGCTCCAAATTTCATTTTTTTTTAATTATTTTACTGCCTCACTATGATTAGTGGTTAAGAAAAAAAAAAAAAGGATCCACGTACAAAAAAAAAAAACAAAAAAAAAGATGATCCTGCCGTCCCTTCTTACGGACGGCAAAGCGCTTACGCGCTTACGCGCTAAATACGACGCCTAATCTGCAGGAGGATTAGGCGGTAGAAAAACAAAAGCCATCTTAAAAGTCCGTACAGCACACTTCCACTGTAACAACCAAAAAAAAAACAAAAACTCCACCCTCTAATCCCACTGCTAACGCCCCGTCTATAAAATTTTAAATTTTATCCATAACCCCTACAAAAACCCTAATATCCTAATCCTCTAATCCCTTAATCCCCTAATACCATAATCCCCTAATATCATAATCCCCGGGAGATTAAGAAAAAGAAGAAAGCAGTGAAAAAATTTTTAAAATAAAATTAAAAATTTTTTCCACGTAGCGTCACCCCCTGCTAGTTGAAGCCCCCCCTTGTTTTCCACTCCACAGAGTACTTTCACGTAAACAGGGGAAGGGAGGCAAAATTAGCTCCCCTTGATTGGGATGGGAGCAGGGTAGTGGTGGTCATTTATACTTATATCTATATTAAATTTATAAGGGTTGTTAGGCTTTTTTATAAAGCTTCTAGATGTAAAATATTACTAAATCATTCATTCATATGTTTAGAAAATTATATTATAATTAATAATATTTTTATAAATACTTTTATCTTAAATAAAAAAAAAAACCATGTTGCAATTTATCCACTTACAACAATGTAAAAAAAAATTAACCCCTCAATAATTCACCCAACCTGAAGAACTTTTTATTTTATTAGCTTTTAATATTTACTACTCTTCCGAATAGTCCAAAAGTTTATTAATAATAAATTTACTTTTCCTACCCTTTACTGTCGAAGTACTCCACCCCTCTCCTGATTTCGCCAGTTTAATTTTCATCCCTCAATTTAATCCTCAATTTCAATAAGCTCTTCCTTGGTAGCAAGATGTAAGTCCTCCCCGTACCCTGCTTCAATGTCCTATAACATATATGGGACCCGTACTCCCCCCAACATAAATGGGTGAGGGAGGTGCCGACCAGTACTACGTGGTGCCGTCCCTTCTTACGGACGGCTAACGCGCTTACGCTCCCCCCCCCACCCCTCAAATACTTGAAAGTCCGAAGGGGGGCTATTAACAACGCTCCCGTACTCCCCTCCCCTTTGGCTGTATTGAGGGGTGGGGTGGGGAGGGCGGGTGGGGACGGGCGCGGTGGACTTTCAAGTATTCAAAAAAAATTTTTTTTTAAATAAAATGATAAAAATTAAGAGTTGAAAAAAAAAATAACAATTACAATCTAACTATTTAGTCTAAACAAAAATATTTTTATTATGACATTTGCATCTATTTTATTTTTAATAGGTATACTAGGTTTTGTATTAAATAGAAAAAATATTATCTTAATGATCAATGGTCCTGTAAATTTTAATATTTACTAGAATTTAAATATAAGCAAAAAATATTAAATTTAACCTTAAAATATGTAGATAAATTTTTTTATCTTAAAATCAAATTTTAAGTTATTTATTTTTAGTCTGTACCTTTTTATTAAATTGTCACCTCTCCCTCCTAAGAATCTATATTTTATTATATCAAATTCTATTCCTGCCACTCTGCCGTCCCCATCCCTGTCCCGACCCTCCCCCCCCACACCTCGGTTAAGGGCTAACGCTGCTTCCCCCCCCCCCCCATTCCCCACCCCTCAGTGGACCCCCGACTCACCGTCAATGGGAGGGGTTATAAGTCCGTACGGCACCCATATATGGGTGGACCACTGCACTCCTACCACCCTTACGGGCTAACGCAGTCCCGTACGGGGGGGGGGAGGGATGGGTGGCGTATTTAGAGGGAGAGTTAAAATAAAATTTATAGTCCTATTAAATAAATAATAAGTACAATTTGCTGGTATTATCCCCAGAGACTACAATTTAAAATTTTTATTACAGTGAGTTAAAAAAAAAAGACATAGTCCAGCCTTCTTTAATAATTATTTTTATTTAACTACTTTTTTTACTAATATACATTAAGTTTTTTATTATAAGATTATTATCAGAGTGTTGTATTTTGTTAAGATGTATTTTTTTAGATTTTAAAAATTCTATAAATGTTTTAATTAATATTAATATACCTACCTCTAAAAGTAGAACCTCCCACGCCTACCCTCCCATCAGTAAACCCCCCGCAACCACCCCAAAATACGCCGTTAAGGGAGAGGGAGGGACGGAGGCACTGGTAAATCTTTCAAACATTATCTATAATAAAAATAATTTTATAAAGTTATCTTTTTGACACTATACTCACCGTTCCTTATTACGGAATAATAATAAGAGAGGGACTTGAGTAAATCGATTATCAAATCAAGAGAGCTCGTTAAGTACTTATAATAAAGAGGATAAAATTTTAACTTTTACTAGGAATTCATCAACACTAGGAAGTTCTATAAAATCCTTCAATAGTAAGATTAAAAAAGAACTACAACCACAAAAAGAGTTAAATCCTTGATACATCACTGGATTTTGTGATGGAGATTCTTCTTTTTGATTTAGTATTATTAAAAATAATAAATTAAAAATAAAATATGAGATTAGACACCCCTCCCCACCCCACCCCACCCACCCCTTCGGGGAGGGGAGGGGAGGCTGTATTGAGGGGAGGGTGGGGTGGGGGGGTGTTCTTTAGTAGCGGCTATTAATCCGGCTAATTATGATTTAATTTTATTAATAGACAACTTTTTTGAAGGGAGAGGTTTAATAGTAACAGATAAAAAAAAGAAATATGTATGAATATAAAATACAAGGGCTTAAAAATTGTCTGTTTATTAGAAATCATTTTTTAAATTATCCTTTAATGACACACCCTCCGGAGAGTGGTTAATTTTAAATTATGGTGTTAAATGTTAGATATTCTTCAAAATAAATTACATCACACATCTAGTGGTTTAATTAAGTTAGTTAATATTAAAGCTTCTATGCCTCAAGGTTTAACAACCATTATACAAAAATCATTTGAAGGTGAGGTAACACCTGTGCCTTTGCCTGATTATTCTCCAATATTAACTAATTTAAACTATAACTGATTAGCTGGCTTTATTAATACTGATGGGTCTTTTTTTTAGTATTAGGAAGAGTATCTCAGCTAATATCAGCTTAGGTCAACATGTAAAAAGTTTACCTCTTTTTTATGCTATAACTAAATTTTTAAATTATGGAAAAGTATCTAAACCTCATTTGTCTAAATCTAGAGGAACAGTAATAGAAATTAGAATCTCTGATATTTCTTCTGTTGAAAATTTAGTCAATAAACTAAAAAAAAAAGAGATTATATGGAGCTAAATATTTAGATTTTTTAGACTTTTGTCCCTAAAGGAGGGGGTTGAACTTATAAAATGTAAAAAACATTTAACTTTACAAGGAAAAAATGAATTAAAGGTTTTAGCTAGCCAAATGAATCAAAGAAGAACTGATTTTATTATCATAACCGAGACTACCTAAAGGATGCCTGCCTCTATTTCCTCCGTTAAGGGTCCACTCCATCCTATTAATGGCGTATTTGGAAGGGGGTGTAGGTTTAAACCTTTATTTTCTTTGTAGGAAAAATTAGAATGGTAAAAAAAAAGAGTATATTTCGTTAAAAATAAAATTTATTAAATAATGTAAGCATTGCCATTGAAATAATGTTATTAGCAGTTACGCTTTTAATATTAATCAGTTCTTTAGGTTTTGATGATAGTATTGGACAAACTTATAGTATCTTTATTATCTCAATAGCTGGTGCAGAATCTGTTATAGGATTAAGTATTCTTGTTGCTCATTATAGATTAAAAGGAACAATTTCGTTAAGAACATAAAAAAAAAACAATGTATATTTTAATTATTATTTTACCCTTATTAGGTTCATTATCAGCAGGATTATTAGGTAGAAAAATCGGTATTAAAGGTTCACAATTTATAACTATTAGTAATTTAGTTATATCATCTTTATTTATGTCTATAGCTTTTTATGAAGTGTGTATTTGTGGTTCTCCTGTTTATATTAATTTAGGTAGTTGAATTGATTCTGAATTTTTAACAATATCTTGAGAATTTCTTTTTGATCAATTAACAGTTTCTTTAGGATTAGCTGTTTTATATTGTTCAACTTTAATTCATATTTATTCTATTGATTATCTATCTTCAGATCCTGTAACACGTTTTGGGAAAACGGTATTGCGGGATAAACTATCAAACTCCGGGGACACCCTAAAGCTTTTGGTACCAAGCTTTTGTTGAAAAACAATAAGTGGATGAAATAATTACTCATGTAAGGTAATAAGCCAGAAGATAAACGTAAGTGAAATGGGTTATCGCGGATCTAAGTCAGATTTTTTACAACCATATAGGGGTAAACCTCTTTCACGTTGAATAATCCAAACCAAAAAATCTGTAAAAGAGCAACGAGTAAACGGTAGTTGGTGCTCAATTCCAAAAAATTTTAAAATAAAGCATTTAAGATGTACTCTAATGGGTTTCGAAAGAAATTATCCAATCAATAACCCTTCTAACCAATTAAAAGTCAAAAATTATTCTACTTTAAAACAATCTTTTCCAGTTAATGCTTGATTTTGAACAGGTCTAATTGATGCTGAAGGTTCATTTGGTGTAGTAGTAGATAAAAATAATAAACGAACTTTAGGATGACGGGTTCAATCTAAATTTCAAATTGATCTACATAAAAGAGATCTCGATTTATTACTACAATTACAAGACTTTTGAGGAGGGATAGGATCTATACATAAAGATTCTTTTTATAACAGAGTTATTTATTCTGTAGATTCTATTAAAGACATGATAACAATAATAGACCATTTCAAAAAATACCCTCTATTAACTCAAAAAGCAGCAGATTATATTTTGTTCAAAGAAGTAGTAATACTTCAGATCAATAAATGTCATTTAAATATAAAAGGACTTAATCAAATAATTAATATCAAAGCTTCAATCAATAAAGGTTTATCTGAGGCTTTAATTTATGAATTTAAAGAGATTTATCCGGTTAAAAAACCAGTAATTAATACTGAAAAAATACCTGATCCTCAATGAATATCAGGTTTTGTCAGTGGTGAAGGAAATTTCGATGTTCGTATTCCAAAAGCAACCAATAAAATAGGATATCGCGTTCAATTAAGATTTAGAATAACCCAACATTACAGAGATATAAGATTAATGAAAACTATTATAAAATATTTAGATTCAGGTAATATCTACGAATACCCTAATCAAAATGCAGTAAGTATAGTAATTGTTAATTTTTCAGATATAATTAATAAAATTATACCTTTTTTTGAAAAAAATCCTTTGCTAGGTATCAAAACATATGACTATCTTGATTGATGTAAAATAGCATTATTAATGAAAGATAGTTCTCATCTTACAATAGAAGGATTGAATAAAATTAGAACTATAAAAGCAGGAATGAACAAAAGTAGAAATATTTCTGATATTTAATTGCACGATAAATTTGATCACCATGCACATACAAAGATTCTTTTCTTACTTATCTGCTTTCACTTTTGGAATGTTAGTTCTTATTACTGGAGGTAACTATCTTGTTATGTTTGTGGGTTGGTATTCCCAGCCCACTTAAAAAAATTTTTCTAAATGCTTGAACCTCCTAAAGCTTTTAATACTCATCCTGTAATAAGAGTAAAAATTTAAAAGATTGGACAACTAGCAGAGTTTTGACCATCCACCAGTTTATTGCCTCCCTAAAAACAAATTTTCATATTGATATTTTTATCTATATAACTTAAGCAAAGCTTAATAAGATTAGATATTTAGAAATAATCAAAAATTTTTATAAGAGAGCGTAATTATGCACCCCTTATTTAATTTTTTTAATTTAAACATCCTAAATAATTTATAAGGACTTACGTCAAGGTGGTAGACTTTCAGAGACTATACGAAAATTAACATTACTTTAAGCCTAGGCCGAGAGTTCCTTTTTAGTTTACGCTTATAAAATTTAGAGTATCATGTCGCGTATCATACTCTACAATTGGGCTAGTTTCCTCTTACACTGCTTATTAAAAGAGGGGCCAGCCTGCGGATCCTAATAGGGTATAGCGAAGCAGCCCTGTGCTAACGGAGAGTGTTAAAGATATAGTCCTATCCCTAATGAAAATTAGGGGTTGTGTAAAGTGGGTAATTTTTAGTCTGGCATCAGTTTTTTTTTTAATTTATATTATAGTTCTTCTGAGTGAACTGCTGCCTTTAAAATTAGTAAGGCTTTTATTTTTAGTAGTCATAAAAAATAAAAATTGTCTCTTGTATCTTAGTAAAAGTTTTTATAAATTTAGCCCTTTATAAATCGGTGCCCCAAAACCATTTAGTTTTCCATATGCTTCTTCTAACAACAAATTCTACCCTAATTATGCTGCTACAAATAATGTTGCATTAAAAAAACAATTAACTTTGACAGACATTCAAAAAGAAATACTAGTAGGAACTATCTTAGGTGACTCTAGTCTACGTGGAGAAAAATTGGGTAGATCTAGCAATTCTCGCCTAAGGTTTGACCAAACATTTCCTGCTCATGCTGAGTATATTATGTTCCTTTATGCTCAATTTGGAAATCTTTGCGGAAAAGGACCTAAAATATATATTAGGAAACCAGATTTACGTACTAATAAAATATATTCTTCTATACAATTTAAAACTTTAGCTTTACCTTGTTTGAACCACTATAGAGATCTCTTTTATAAAGAAGGTAAAAAGATTATACCTAAAGATATCGGTAACATCCTCACAGCTAGAGCTCTTGCACATTGAATTGCTGATAACGGGGGATATGGCTCTTTCGGTGAGACAATTTTATATTCTCAATCTTATTCCTTGGTAGAAAGTGAATTATTGCGTGAAGCTTTATTACAAAATTTTAAGCTAAAAACCAGAATTCACCAAAAAAGACCAAATCAGTATATAATTGTCATACCTGTGTTTCTCCACGTAGAAATACCCTTAAAAGAAATAGTTTTACCTTACCTTCATTATACTATGGTTCAAAAAATAGCAAAAATAACAGAACACTCAGAATACTAAATTAAATATAAAAAATAAACAATAAAATCTTAAAAATAAAAAATAAGGTTTGCTAAAAAAGTACTATTATTTATCTCTCAATGACTTTATGTCGAGACTGCACCCCACCCCCACCCCCCCCCTTTTTGGGGGGGGAGGGGGGTTGTTGATCTGGGCTCGCGCCTGATTTGGGGGGTGACTACCCTCTCTTAAATATTTGCTCCCTGCTTCCCCTTCCTCATAAATGGCAGTCCACTGAGGGGTGGTAACCTAGGCTCCCGTATGGTGCCATCCATAAATGGGTCCCATAAATGGGTCCAATAAATGGGGTGGGAGGGAGCTGGACCCTCAAAAAAAAAAGAAAAATAAGCCGGGATCTTTAAGTGAGAGAAAAATATAACTTGCACTAAAATAAAAGTGGGAAGCTATAGGAGTTGTATCTTACTTACTTATTAATTTTTACTTTACAAGAATTCAAGCAAATAAAGCCGCTATACTAGCTTTCACCGTAAATAGACAAGGTGATATGTTATTAAGTATTGGTTTCTTTGCTATAATTGCTTTATTTAGTTCTTTAAACTATTCTACTGTATTCTCTTTAGTTCCTTATATGAATGAAACTGCTATAACTATTATAGCTTTATTACTATTTGGAGGTGCTTGTGCAAAATCTTCACAAATTCCTTTACATAGTTGATTACCAGGGTCGATGGAGGCTTGACTAATATACTTTAATTTTTTTATAGTTTTTTTAATAATATTTTTTTTTTTATCTTTATAGTCCTAAACTACCTTATACTTATTGTTTAAGTACCAATAGTACTTTAAATTCTACTCTCTCCCCTCCAGATCAAATAAATCGCGACCCCAGATCAGGCGTACGTGAAAGCCCCGAATAGCTGGATGCCGGCGCTAAATACGACGCATTCGCAGGCAGGGTTTATAAGTCCGGCGCTAAATACGACGCAGGCAGGGATCTCTTAAAATTAATAGATAGTAAAAGAAAAATTAAGACTCTAATCTTGAAGAGCTAAAACCTTTGAAATCCCTTTCTGCCGTTAATTAAAAAAGTATTAAACCCTTTAATTGGTAATTTATTAGGTTACGGTTCTTTAATTATAAATAAAAGATAGCGAGGGGGAAAATGGTTACCTAAACCAACAGCCAATGCTAATTTTTTTATAACTTTAAAAACTAAAGACTATATTTATCATTTATGAATAAATATTTATTTGACTATTTGCACTAAAACAAACCCAACTCCTAACCTAATACAAATAAGGGTTTACCTGTTTATCTATATAAATTTAAACCCGCCAAAAAAGCATTTCC
The DNA here is from genome assembly GCA_036872995.1 of Hymenopellis raphanipes. Taxonomy (NCBI): domain Eukaryota; kingdom Fungi; phylum Basidiomycota; class Agaricomycetes; order Agaricales; family Physalacriaceae; genus Hymenopellis; species Hymenopellis raphanipes. The sequence continues at coordinate 226,300 of JAYMDG010000034.1, forward strand.
TTTTTTAACATTATTGTACTCTAAAATATATTAATGATCTGCAAATGATATAAAAAAAAAATTTTTTTATTAAAATTGTTCCACTTAATATAGAGGAATTATTAACTCTTATCGGTTTAGATCATAAATAAGGGTTAATAGTTTTAAATCTGATAAAAGTATAATTTATGTACAGAGTTCTTTACTTTAGCTGAAGTAGAACTTTTAAAAAAAAAGTTTTGGAATCTAAATTTAAATTTAAAGTAACAATTTAAATTCACCATTCATCAGAAGGGGAAATTGGTTATAGGCTTAGCATAAGTATTAAATCTCGTGATAAATTATTCTCTTTGGTACAACCTTCTCTTATTTCTTTAATGATCTATAAATTAGGTCTATAGATACTCTTGCAGATATTTATTAATTTTTAAGTAAGATAGTTGGAGATTTTTAGCGTCAGTAATTTTTTTTTTATTTAATTAAAAAAAAAACCTTAACAACAGCATGCAGCTGCAAAAAAAGATGACCCACGTCGTATTCGTATTCGTATTCGTATTTGTATTTATATTCGTATTTGTATTCGTATTCGTATTCACAAAAGAGGATCCACGTACAAAAAATCCACAACCACAAACAAAAAGATGATCCTTTATAAGTCCGTACTACGTGGCGTATTAAAAAAATTTCTTAATTTAACAACGTCTAAAATTAAAAATTTTTTTAGCCGTACGGACTGACAAAGGTACAAAAAAAAAACAAAAAATTTTTTTTATTAAAGTAACCTTCAAATATGAAGGATAAATAGTAGGGGTCTCCTAAAAATAAACTATATGCTGGAATACAGTTTAATTTGAATACTAAAACATCTCCCTTTACGGCAGCGTAAACTATACTCGCATTAAAAAAATAATTAAATTTTAATGATTTTAGTAAAAATTTCAGATTTTATGTTAATCAGCAAGATTATAATTAATATCTTCAGAGACTTCATGTTTATAAGTGATTAATTTAAGTTATTACGTGGAATTGTAATTAAAAAAAAAAAAAACAACAAAAAAACAAAAAAAAATTTTTTTTTACATTTAAAAAAATCCCGCCGATCTACTCCCCTTTCCTTATGTATGGCAACTCCCGATCAGCCACCCCCCCTAAATCAAAACAATCCCCACCCCCCTTAACAATCCCCACCACCCCCCACCCCAAATTCGCCACCCCCCCCTTTGGCGTCTTTTTTTGAGCTATCTTGGGTGGGGATGGGTGGGGAGGGGAGGGGGCTTCCTGCCTAGGCAGTACGCTGCCGTACGGACTTATAAGCCGCCCCATATATGTTGGGGGAGGTTTGCGGGGTGAATCTAATTCAAAATTTACACAAGGTCTGGACTAATAAATTTTTTGGAGTTAATTTATAGCTTACAACCCGCTATATTTCAAATTTTTATTTAAGAAAGGTCGAGGGTCGGCAACACCCACAAAGTTATTAATATTAATACTAATACTTTATAATTGATAATTAATAATTAATATTAAAATTTAATCACAAAAGATAAAGTCCCGTTTTTCGTTATCCTACACCCCTACTTTAATAAATTTTTTAGATTTAAGGTTACCATCTACAAGATTTATTAAGGGACAAATTTAATTAAAAAAATAAGTAATTTGATACTTTTACTTAATCCCACCCCTTCTTCGCGGCGTTCCCACCCCACCCTCTTTAACCCTACGGGCTAACGCTCCCCCCCCATAAATGGGAGCGTACTCCCCACCCCTCCCTCCCCTTTGGGGGGGGGAGGGGTGGGGGTGGTGATGGTGCCGTATGGACTTTTTTTGATCTGGCGTATTTTTTTGCTCGCGCCTGATTTGGGGGGGGGTTATTTATTATCATTAATTTAGTTTACATAATGTAAATAAATTAAAAATTTTTTTTTTTAGTTTTAAATTAATCAAATATAAAAAAATTTAACCTGCCCTAATTAAACTGGTAATTTACTTTAAGAAGGGTTAATTCACTTTATATTTTTTTTTCTGCCAATTTAGGCCAATTCTGCCAATTTCTGCCAATTTTTACCAATTTCTGCCTATTTCTGTCAATTTCTGCCTATTTAAATAGGGAAGGATAGAATAGGGAGGCTGTGTTATCCTTTACAAGGTTTTATGAACGGTACCCTAGCGGGTCCCTTAGTAAAAAGGGGAGGGGTATCTGTACAGGAGGTATAAAAAAATCCGTATGGCATGGCTTAATTACTAATAATCATCTAATAAGACAATTATCATACCACATACTTACAAAAACAAAATATATTTTAATTAATGTTAAAAAAAAATTTTTTTCAAGCTCATCCTTTTCACCTTGTGGATAATTCTCCTTGACCATTAGCAATTAGCTGAACATTGTTTTTTATGGCTATAGGTGCAGTATTATCAATGCAAGGATTTATAATAGGGTCTAATTTATTATTATTAGGCCTTTTTACCACAGTTTCTGTTATGTTTTTTTGATTCGGAGATATTAATACCGAAGGTTCTTTTTTAGGAAACCATACTAAAGAAGTAAAAAAAGGGTTAATTTTAGGTTTCTTTTTATTTGTTATTAGTGAAGGGATGGCCTTTTTATCAGTATTTTGAGCTTATTTTCATAGTGCCTTATCTCCTTCAGTGGAGTTAGGTGGAAATTGAGCTCCTTTAGGTATAACTGCATTAGACCCTTTTGCAGTTCCTTTAATTAATACTTTTCTCCTACTATCTAGTGGTGTTAGCCACAAATGTGAAAGTTTTGAATTTTATATTTTTATGAGTAGTGTATTACCTTTTAGTTGTTCTAGAGTTAATGCTTTAAGAAGAATAGGTCCACATAATTATGATATCTTAAGTATATTAATAGGATCTTTATTGGGAGATGGACATATGGAAAAATCTGCTAATGGTGCAAGATTTGCATTTTATCAAGCTAAAGTAAATGGAGAATATTTATTATATTTACATGAATATATTAGTAATTTAGGTTATTGTAAAAAAAATATTCCTATATTACAAAGTAGAAAAGGTTCATTAATTAATAATTTTGAAACTAGATATATTTATAGATTTAGAACTTATACTTATTTTTCATTTAATTGAATTTATGATGCTTTTTATCCTAAAAAAACTAGAAAAGTTATACCTCTAATTATAGAAGAATATTTAACACCTTTAGCTTTAGCTGTATGAATGATGGATGATGGAACAGTTTATAAAAATAAAGGATTTAAATTTAGTACTAATAGTTTTACACTTAAAGAAATTGAATATTTAAGATTAGTTTTAATAAAAAAATATAATATTAAAAGCACTATTCATAAATCTGGATTAAATAATCAATATAACATTTATATACCTAAAGATAGTTTTATCGAATTAAAAAAAATTGTTAAACCTTTTTTTCATCCTACTATGTTTTATAAATTAAATCTTAATTAAAACTTTTTTAAGTCTTAATTAATTTCTTATTATAAAAAATAAATAATTTTTAATAAAAAAACTGCTATAGAAGGCAAACTTTTTTTTTTAATTAATAATTTAATTTTAAATTTCAAAACTTTTGCATAGTCAAATTTTTTTCTAACAAATTTGGCAACACTGATGTAAACGGTCAACGTTATAATCTAAGTAATAAGACCGTCGGCTTAATTTTAAATAAATTATGATATTTATAATTAGATCGCTACAGACTGGTTCATCGGTGGGTATTTGTTAATTAACAACAAATGCTTAATGTACAGTCGGAATCTCAATAAGAAATTAGTTATAATTGTAAAAATTAAAATTATAATTTTAAAATCTTATCAAAGGCTTTATATTTAAATATCAATATATAATATATTAATATTTTTTGCTAAGGATGTATTATTTAATTTAATAATAAGTAATTACTTCTATTCAGTTTTAATATATTAAATATATAAAAAAATAATAAATTATATTAATTTAATAATTAATAAAATTAATATTATGAAATAATCCCATATTTATTCCACCGCCTTATCTTGAGCCGGCATTCAAAAGGAAGGAGAGAAAATTGATAATAAAATTTAATATAAAGTACAAGGGCTATTTTTAATTAGACGTTTAAACATCTTTTTTTTTAAACTTAAAATAGTTGGAGATTTGGCCTTTATAACTTATGGACATCACACATTAATAGGAGGAAAGAGAAAAGAGGCTATTAACAGTCTCTTTTTAACGATTATTTTAGCTGTCATTTTTACTATGTTTCAATACATAGAGTATTCAAATGCCGAATTTAGTATGGCTGATGGTGTTTTTGGAACGGTCTTTTATGCCTCTACAGGGTTACACGGGTTCCATGTAATAATTGGAACTCTTTTTATTGCGTGGAGCAGCATTAGACTGGGAAAATACTATTTGAGTACGGAAGGACACATCGGTCTTGAATCCAGTATCATTTATTGGCACTTTGTGGATGTTATTTGGCTTTTTCTGTATATTACTGTATATGTCTGAGGAAGTTCCATCTCTTCTTAATATTAATTATTGTTCTTTATTACCTATACTACCCTCTCCTAGATCAGCATCTTGGTGAAAAAAATTAAAAAATTTTTGAAAACACCACGTCAAAGTAAATATTTTTTTTGAAAATGGAAAATTCACAATTAAACTTTATGAAAGGAATTTGGTTCAATTTAATTGTGAAAGATCTGATTTAAGAGGTCTTGGTTTTGGTGCTTTATTTTTGATTTTAATTTGTTTGTATGTTACAATATATGAAGAACATAGAGGATTTTTTTGGGTTTCATCTTTATTTTTTATTTTTATGCATGGTTTTATTAGTATTAATCTTTATTATTTTTTTCTTGTTGAGGAATTTATAAAAAATAATAAAAATGATCCCAAAAAAGCTTATATAATAAAAATTTTAAATTTCTTAACTCTCTACCGTTGTTCTTTACAATTAAAAGCTGGATTTTTCTATCCTTTACCCAATACCCCTATGAATAGGCCCTCGAATGGTTCCCCAGATCAAATTAAAGCAATCGGGGATCTAATGGCTCTGCAAAATTCACGCATTAGTAGTTTGTCTCCTGAAGATCAACTTGATGTTTCTAGGTTATATAATTATTGATGAAGAATTTTTATCGCTTCCAAAGAAATAGGAAAAGAAGAGTTTGCGCTAACAAAGCCGGAACGAGCTAAATTTAAGTTAAATCCAGAGGAATTAGCTGATTGTGATTTCTTAACTCAAAAGGTTCAAAATAACCCTCAGCTATCTTTGGAACTTGCACAAGTATTTAAGAATCATTTTTTTGATCGAAATAATCATGATATGTGAATGACAAATCGTGATCTGATCCATAAAAATATAGAATCAGATAAAAATACAAATATGGATATAGATTAAAAAATTTACCCCCCCCCCAAAAATTCGCCCGTACGGGCTAACGCCTGATCTGCCGTACAGACTTATAAGCCCCCCTACGGACTTATAAAGTACACAGGGTGAATGATCCTGACCCGGACCTCGGGTCGAAAGACTATAAAAATTTTTAATTTTAAATTAAAAATTTTTACGTAAAGTATTACACTACAATAACAGATTAATTCTGCAAATTTTTGAACTACTGTCCTAGTTTTAATTAGAAATAGCGATAGAATAGGGACTTACTTAAAAAAAGATGAACCACTGCCACTGAAAAAAAGTTTCTATTTAAATAAAAAAAAAGTAAATTTTTTTTATACATTGAAACTTTTTTTTATAAAATTAAAATGTTATACTTTGTTTTTTTAACATTAAGACCTTTTTTTAATAAGTTTAATATTCTGAATTTAAGAATAAACTTTAAATAATTTTATTTTACTTTTTTTTTTTTATCCCCCCTTAATAATAAAAAAATTTTTTATTTTTTCTTCCCTACCATCAGTAGTTGTTATTATCAACCCTCCTTACTAAAACTTAAACTGTTACTAAAACTTAAACTGAAAAAAAAAAAATAAAAAAAAAAAACAACGTCGTATTCCAACAACAAAAAAAAAAATTTTTTTTGAATTTATTCTTTAACAAACACTAAGAAATATTAATCATAAGGGACAGCTTATAAAGGGTGAGAAGAACGGCTTAATCTATACTTTTTTATATTTTTTTAATTTATATAGATTTTAACCGGTTAAAGCACCCATTCCCCCCCCCCCGTACGGGCTTACGTAGCCGTACTACTTAAAAAAAAATTTTTTATCCTCCCGTCCCCACCCCTCACCTAGCTCCGCGCTCCGCACCGAAGGGGGCCGAAGGGGTGGGGACCCTCCCCTCGCTCCGCACCGAAGGGGGTGGGGTGGTATACAGCCTTAAGATTTTGATTTTAATTACACTAAAGGAGATGGATACCCCGCAGGAGAGAGTTATGGTTTAGCTCCGTTGGGTGGACACTATCAATATTTGAACTACGGAGAGATACCAAAATTCAGTTTTCGTTATCATTGGAAGTTACCATGGTAATTAGTATTTTTTTTTTTTATTAAATGATTAAATTATCATTTTTAATTAAAAATTGGTAGAATAAAAAGTTAAGGTAATAGTTTCAAGAGAATTCTAACTTAACACAACATAGATAGTGGAAACATATCAACCATCCATTTATGGATGAAAGGTTAATAAATTTAAAATAAGTTACAAAATTGATTTTTTAAATTTTTTTTCCTGAAAAAAATCTCTTTTAAATAAATTTAATTTTTTTATATTTAATGATTCGAGAATTTCTTAAGAAGTATGGTTGAGCTGGAATTACAGGAGCTATAGCTTTGGATGGTTTTTATGCTAGAAGATTTGCTGATAAGAATGACTTAGAAAAAAGTAGAAATGAAGCTTTTCAAAATAGAAAAGAATATCTCGAGCTAGATGTTGAAACTGGTAAAAGTAAATTAGAGCGGATGGTTGCTAAGTATCAATTTAAGAAAAAGGACGAAGCTTTCCGTAAAGCTGAGGATAAGTTCTCAGAAAATCCTAATTCTGATTATTATAAAAGTGAGTATGAGAAAGCTAAAATTGAAAGAGATAAAAATCTTGAAGATCTTTTGGACAAAATTGATAAAAATAATATCGGAGAAATTTTTATGGAATTGATTAATAAATATCATGATTTTACATCTAATTTAACTGCTGATCAATTGGCTATATTATTTAATTTAATTCTTGGTAGCGTAACTTTAACTTCATTTTTATCTCTTTTTCCTGTTTTATTAAGCGAAAATGTTATAAATAGAATGACGTTTTTAGAAAAGTATCCTAAAATATTATACATGCTTAAATTTAGAAATACTGTAAATAAAAAATTAAATAAAATTACTTTATTTATACATTTTTTAATTATAGTTGTTGGAATTATTTGTAATTTATCAATGTTTATTTATAGCTGATATATATTAAGTTAAAGAATTTTAACTAATTATATATTACATCATCAAAATATTGATGTTATAGCTTTTTATTTTGCTTTAATTAAAATATTGATGTTATAGCTTTTTATTTTGGTTTTCATTAGTCTTAGGTTTATTATTTGGGATATCCAAAAATAAAAAATTCATTTTTTTTTGTAATGTCTTTTTGGGGTTATACTAATATATGGTTAATCATACGCAATTAGATTGAATGTTGTATCGGATGTTATTAAATATATATTAATCCTACCATAGAGGGTAGAATGGGGGAGAAGCCTAAATTTTTTATATTAAAAAAAAAATCTTAATAATTGTTTAGTTAAAGCCCCCGAAAGGGATTTATAGTTCGTTATATGTGATATGGTAATTATTTAAGTTAAGGATGATTATGTTAAATAATGTTGAATCTCTCAAATTAATGGATATAATTATTCATTATTAGGTAATCTAAAAAAAAAACTTATAATTAATATTATAACTTTCTCTAAATCAAAAAAAAAAAACCTTTGAAACTTTAAATGGGGAAAAAGGACTTTAGGATTAAAAAATATTTCAAGAGATATTCTTTATTAATAAATCTCTTCTCTAGATCTTTTGGTAAAAAAATCCACGTCTTATTCAAAAAAAAACAAAAAAAAAAATTTTTTTTAATGATAAAGTTAATCATAAACTAATATCTTGTATATGTCAAATTTTGTTAATAATTGAATTTTATATAATTTAAATATCATTGTAAAAAAAAAAGAACCAACAGATATAACTCACAACAAAAAAAATAAAAAAAAAAAAGATTTCAAGAGACATTCTTAAAAAAAAAATCTCTTTTTTTATTAAAAAATTTTTCCACGTAAAAAATGAATACAAAAAAAAAAATATTTGCATGTCTAGCTAGGTCTTATGATGAACATCATTTAAACAAAAATACTATGAACTTTATAGCTTCTGTTATTACTACTACCTTAGATTATGAATTAAGACCTGAATACTTTAAAGTTGGATCGAATGTTTATTATATTTTTAGATTTTTAGAGGATCATCGTTTTACAAATAAAAAAGTAAATGTAGAATATTCAGATGATAATTTAGTGGTTATTTCTATAAGTTTATTAACTTTTTTAAATGAAGTTTTTTTTGATAGAACTGATAATACAGAAATTTTAGTAAATAATATTTTTGGTAATTTTTGTGTTCAATCAAAGAATGATAAATTTAAAGAGAGTTTATTTCGAAATACATTATTTGAATTTAACAATGGTATGGATTGAAGTCTTATCGTATTATTGTTTAAATGGTGTGAAATAAATATTGGTGGAGGAAGTATTACCAGGCGTCATGTAATGAGTACTGCGAATTATGATTTATTTAAATTTATACAAAAATTATATCCAGATGAGAACATAATTAGTAAAATTCTTTATAATAATTATTCCGTAGAAACAAAACAAATTTTATCAAACAAAATAGATATAAAAACTTATAAAAAATATAAAGATATATATAATGAATTGTATACTATGCCACTTCAAAGAAATCTGAATGATGTTGATAGAACTAGTCTTATTTATAATGATAAAGTTTATATAAAACAAAAAATAAAAGAAAAAAATGTAGTTATAAATGATAATGATCCTGATGAGGTAATACTTATTAATCGTATAATAGATAAGAGATTTAAGATTTTAGAAAAACTTGTTAAAGTTTTAAATACAGAATTAAATAATGAAATAGAAAATATTAATAAAAAAATTGAAACCTTAAAAATTAATCCAGTTAATTATCCTACAAAACCACTAAATTTTGATAGTAAAGAAAAAAAAAGATATAGTGAAAAAGTAGGAATAAGAAAATATAAAAAAGATTTGGAAAAATTTATACAATATGATAAAAACCTTAAAATTCTTTTAGAAAAAAAAGAAAACTTAGAATCGGATTTAAAAATAATTAATGGTCGAGGAAATTTAACATTCTCTTGAGTAATTGATAGATATAAACAAACAAATGATTATATATTAAATAGTGTAAACAATCCTGAAAATATTTGATTAAATAAAAAAAAAAAAATCCAAATCCACAAACAAAAAAATTTAAATAGTTTTAAAAGAAATTATATTACTTATATCAATCGAAATGAAGAAATTGTAAATCGAAAAGAATCTGATTCGAATTCTATTAATTCAGTTAAGGAAATTAATGATAATTCAAAAATAGGGTTTTATAAAAAGGATATAATATATTTTTCTGAAATATTTCATTCAGATTACTGACTCTTTGACTATTTCTAAATTAGCTTTAAATATTTATTATACTAATTATTTAAGTGAATATAATAATAGTAATAAATATAGTTTACCTCTAATAAATAAACCTTCTCTTTTTAACTTTATTAAAGAATCTTATGAAATTTTTGGGGTATTACTGAAGTATACAAACCCTATGGAGAAAACCTTTTTTATTATGATATCAATTTAGAATATCCTTTGTATTTAAAAATAAAATGGCTGGAAATAAATGTACATATATAGAATTACAAGAAAATTAAATAGAACTAGGTAAAAGCTTAGATTTAGATAATCTTTTTGGTTTTTTCTTTTGTAAAATTAAAACAAATAATAATTATTTAGGTTTATTACTCCTTCATATTAATAAGAGTCTAATTTTACCTAATTTCGCGGTGAATTTTATGGAATATGATTCTCTGAAGAATTCGCTAAAATTTGCTGCCACAAAGATAATGGTTATGATATCCAAGTTATTAAGGGTTATAAATTTGAGGTTATTAAAAATGTTTTTGCCCGGCGGCACCTCTGCGTAGCTGCTTACTTTTTTGTCAATTGATTCATCAATTGAAAAAAAAGTTAGGCCCAAGGTGCCTCCTTAGATAAGAAGGGGGGCACCGCAGGGATAATTTTGTTGATGATTTGTATAAAATAAGATTAACCGAAAAAGGACATATTAAGACTATAACTAAATTATTATTAAATTCTACTTTTTTCGCGGAAGATTTGGTATGTCTCTTTATAAACCTATTACTCAAATAGTTAATAAACAAAGACTGGATTTTTTACTTTCAGTCCATAAAATATTAGGAATTAAAGAACTAAATGAAGATAATTTTATATTTAACTATCAAAATGATAATTCTAAATATACTTTAGAAATTGAAAATTTTGATTTGCCATTTCCACTACCACTTTTAATTACACTTTTATTTACAAAAATAAAAGAATAGGATTAGGATTTACACACAAAGATTTAATTACTTTTTTTTTTATTAACGAAAATTGCCTACTCCTGTATCTGCTTTATTACATGCTGCTACCCTTGTTACTGCTGGAATATATTTATTATTAAGAAGTTCACCTGTCTTAGAATATAGTCCGACAGCTTTATTAGTTATAACATTAGTGGGAGCTACTACAGCTTTCTTTGCCGCCACAAGTGGATTAGTACAAAATGATATGAAAAGAATCATAGCCTTTTCCACGATCAGCCAATTAGGTTATTTTTGCTTAATCTTAATTTTTTCTATATTTTTATTTAGCAATGGTTTTTTTGAGCAAGCCCTACTACCGCAGTCCGGTACGCTTGGCACGGAGGGTATAACTTCTCTTTCTTTACTACGCTTAGAAGAAGTAGCATGGGAAGTCACTCATCATTCATTTTTATCTTTAATTAAGGTTAAATATCCATTTTTACCTGTTGTTAAACACCTTAAACTTAATAGTATTTTTCTTCTTCCGGCAGCTCCTCAGATAAGCCGTAGCTATTCCACTCTTCCCAAAGGGATAGGTGTGCGTAGCCCTTTAAATCCTTGGTATATAACCGGTTTTACCGATGCGGATGGTACCTTTAGTTTCTCGGTAGCCTCTAACAAAGCAAGTAAGTTGGGGTGAACAACAACTGTACAATTTTCAATAGTAGCTCATCAAAAGGATCAGGCAATTCTTGAAGGATTGAAGTATTATTTCGGAGTAGGTAATATTTATTATGAAAAATAAAAAAAATGTAGCTAGATATACAGTGAAGACTTCTAAAGAATTAATTAATTTTATAATTCCTCATTTTGAGAAGTATCCTTTAAGAACTCAAAAAAAGGCTGATTTTCTATTATTTAAGGATGCAGTTGAAAAGATTTATCAAGGAGACCACCTTACTCAAAAAGGATTAGAAGAGATATTATCTTTAAAAGCTTCATCTAACCTTGGACTTTCTCCTAAATTAAAAAGTAACTTTCCTCAAATTATTCCATTTCCTAGACCATCAATACTAAATCAAACAGTACCTCATCCTTATTGGTTAGTAGGTTTCACAGAAGGTGATGGTGGCTTTGCTATTAGGAAGTCTAAAAATTCAACTCTTAGACAGGGCTATCAATATAGTCTTGTATTTGAACTTTCTCAGCATAGCAGGGATACAGAGTTATTTTATAAAATTAAAGAATACTTGGATTGTGGAAAAGTTTCTCTATCCGCGGAAAGTGGAAGTAGAAATGCTTGCAAATACTTCATTACTAGTTTTACAGATATTCAATCTAAGCTAATTCCTTTATTTAATAAGTATCCAATGTTAGGTGTTAAGCAATTAAATTTTCTAGATTTCTGTAAGGGTGGAGTAATCATACAGAGCAAAGGACATTTAACAGTTGAAGGTATCTCTGAACTAGATAAATTAAGAGATGGTATGAATGATAGTCGTCCTTGAAACCCTTCCCCTCTGGCATTCAGTGGAGAAAAACCATAGGAAAAAAGCAGTATTTGGCTTAGTAAACTCCTCCCTCCCCACCCCACAATACAGCCACCCCTCCCATTTATGGGGGGGAGGGGAGTATTGAGGGGTGGGCCAGATCAAAAAAAGTCCGTCGGTATGATGCTCCCGTAGATTTTTATTAGATAAAATTTTTTTAGCCCAGCGGACCTCTGTTAAAAAATTTAACCCTTCTTAGTCTTAGGTTATTTTTTTTTTTATTTTATGCACTACTTCCGGTTTTTAAATTAAAAATCAGTAGAGAGCAAGGTGATTTGCTGCTTCATTTATCTTGTTAAATAAAAATTATAGATCAGAAATAAAAATATAATTTATAATAAAAATGAAATAAAATTTCTGATGATAATAATTAATTAAACCATATGGCCTATAAAAATATCACTGTATGCTGGAAGTACCTAAAGTTTTAAGTACCTCCCACCTTTCCTTCATGATGTTTGTTTCAATACTTCGAAGCTAATCTAAAGGTTTGCTTATTTATTAAAAATATCTATATTACAAAAAAATATAGCAAGGAGGTAAAAATCTTAACAAATATGACAATGGTTAATCAGCAGAATAATTTTAATGTTATAACATTATTTAACTCAGAGAATTTACGTGATACTCTAAAATAATAATTATTTTATTGAAGAAATATTCTAATTTTTATGAAAGTAAAAATATCTATAGATATGGTAATGGCTATTGGTCTAAGTGAATATAATGTAGCCTTATTTCATACTGTTAATCATGCTTTCTTTAAGGCGCTGTTGTTTTTGTCTGCTGGAGCAGTTATCCATTCATTTAATGATCAACAAAAAATACAGAGTGTTTACATGCATTATAAACCTTTGTGGATCCGTTGTAATACTGCCAAATTCCGGGCAATTCCTAAAGCTTAAGTTACAGCGAGTAAAAAGGAAACTTTTGAAAGTACGATTGAGTAATTATCATTCTATGGAATCATTCCGATGTAACGATACTTAAGATGATCGAAAGAGAAATGGATCTTCGCGGAACTAAATTCCTTTATTAAAACTAAGCTCTTTGCTATGTGGACTTTCAAGTATTCTCCACGTAAAAAAGCAATCTCCTATTTCTTCACTTCATTTCTGCGTTAGCCTTTTTTTTAGGGTGGGTAGAATAAATTCAGGACTTAACTTTTTTAGGCTAGTCTTTAAGGATAAAAGCGCATCGACTAAACGGTAGTAGTGTCTACATGGGACTAACCATCTCGAATTAAATTAAGTAACTTTTTTCTTATAAGTGTAGAATTAAGATATAGTCAGACCCCTTACGAAAGTATGTTTAAACCATGAACTTAAAAAAGGAAAATAAAAATTTAAAATAGTAATTCTTATTATTGTGTGCATTAAACATAATAAAGTGAAATTCTTTTATATATGTTCATAGTTTTTAACGCTGCAATGATACATCAAGTAGCGTGGGATTAATGTTAAATTTTTCTAAAGTATATGTAAAAAAAAATAATTCAAGACAGCTCCCCCCCTAATAAAATTCATCCTCCAGATCAAAAAAAGGACTGATTTCGCCACAAATAAAAAGGATAGTATTAATTTTTTTAATTTCCCGTGGGTTAATAATAGTAGAAGTTATACTACAAAAAGTTGTGTTCGTAAGGTAAATATTAATCCTTGATTTGTACAAACCACTGGATATGCTGATGCTGAAGGATGTTTTAATGTCTCAGTATCAAAAAGAGCTAATAAAAAAAATTACGAGGTACAAGTTCGATTTATCATAGAAGTTCATATTAAAGAAAAAGATTTATTATTAAAAATACAATCCTTTTTCGGTGGTATAGGTAAAATTACTGAAATACCTCACAAAAAGGCTTTTCGTTACAGTGTCGTATCTATTAAAGATATTAATACTTGGATTGTTCCTCATTTTTGGAATTTCCTTTACAAAGTGCTTCTAAAAATCAATAGATTTTTATTTATGATTAAAGATTATAAATTTATTAAATGATAAAAAACATTTAATAACTGAAGGAATAATGCAAATTATATCTCTTAAATCAATTATGAATTTTTTGTAGGTTTGTCTACTATAAAAGATAAATTTAAATTAGAGTTTCCAAATTTAAATTTTTTGCAGAGGGTTTAAAAAGACAAGAATATGAACCTTTAAAAAATAAATTAAACCCTAATTGAATTACTGGTTTTATAGAAGGTGATGGCTCTTTTTATATAGTTATTAATAAAAAAGTGGAAGAAAACATGTAGCACCTTTTTTATCTATAGGGTTAGATGCTAGAGAAAAACTTCTAGTTAAAAAAATTCAATCCTATTTTGAAGGGAAAGGTAAAATATATTTACATACACCTGCGAATTAACCGTATAAAAGAGGTAGTTGAATGAAAAGTTTATAATGTCTCAGATCTAATTACTATATCTTCTCATTTTAGTTTATATTCTTTAATCCCCACCCCATTTTTATCTGGGGAGGGGTGGCTGTATTGAGGGGTGGGGAAGTAAAATCTAAAAAATTTGTAATTTGAAAAGATATACTTCATTTGGTTGAAAATAAAACTTATTTAACTGAAAAAGGTTTATCTGAAATTAAATCTTTAAATGATAAGATTAAAGATCTAAATTAAATTAAAAACCTTTAGAGATAGTCCACATAAAAAAAACAATTAAGTATTTTTGCAGAATTTTATTATGTTAGACTTAATTAAGATAAAAAAACTTTTTTTAATTGCAGCTTTTTGATTTTTTAATTTTAAATAAAAAAAGGGAAAAATCAATGCATAAGGAAACACATCCAATTTATGAGTCAATAAAAATAAACTATTATCACGGAAAAATTTTAAATAGTAAAAATTTTATCCTTCTTTTTGTACCACCTGTCTTTTATCTTTTTATACCCTTCGGTCCTTAGCGAGGTTCGCTTGGGACCTCGGGTCGAAGGACCAAGAAATTTTTAATGTTTCAATCGCAAGACGTTAGAAAAATGGGAGGTTTAATAAAATTTTTACCCTTCATTTATTCTGTTATGATTGTTGGTACATTATCTTTATTAGCTACACCCTTTTTAAGTGGATTTTATAGTAAAGATTTAATATTAGAATTAGCTTATGGTAAATATAAGTTTAGTGGTATGTATGCTTATTTATTAGGATCTATAACAGCTGGTTTAACAGCTTTTTATAGTTTTAGATTAATAAGTTTAGTTTTTTTAGCTAATCCTAATGGTAATAAACAATCTTATTTAAATGCTCATGAATCTAATTTAGCTATAATAATTCCTTTAATTATTTTATCATTATTTAGTATCTTTTTTGGTTATCTCTTTTCAGATATGTTTGTAGGTATAGGTTCAGATTTTTTTGGTAATTCTTTATTTATTCATCCTAATAATATTACTTTAGTTGAAGCTGAATACTCTTTAAATTTAGTTATTAAATTATTGCCTACAATTTTTAGTTTTTTAGGTTCTTTAATAGGATTAATTCTTTATAATCAAACTCCTTATCTGTTAGCTTTAATCACTGAATATTCACATATTAAAAAATTTACGGGTTTTTAAATGGAAAATATTATTTTGATGTAATATATAATAATTATATTTTCTCTAATGGATTTAAATTAGGTTATATTATTTCTAAAAAAATGGATAGAGGAGTTATTGAATTAGTTGGACCTCATGGGTTAAGTAATATTATTTATTATTTTAGTACAGATCTATCTAAATTAGATACAGGTTTAATTACTACTTATGCTCTTTATTTTACTATTGTATTTTTATTTTTAATTTCTTTAGTATTTAGCTGATTCTTATTTGATATTCAATCTCCAAATGATTTTACACGACTAATGATAATGTTAATTTTTACATTATATGTCTCTAACAACAAATTATCTAAGTAAATAAACCAAATTTTTAAATTATTTAATGATTAATATTATATTAGTTTAAATATATTTAACACTCCCCAAAGAATGTCATATAACGGTAAGTATATTGAAATTTTCCACACCACAAACTCAATTGTAGATGTTCAATTCATCTCATTCTAAAGGTTTTTTATATTCTCTCTGTTAGTCCAATTTAATACGTGGCGTATTCAAAAAATTTTTTTTTAGGTGCCTTCTTGTAAAACAACTCTCGTTTTTAAATAAACTTTTATCATTTCAATTTTACATAAGAAAATCAACCTTTGTAAAATAAAATTTAGCAAAATAAGCCTTCAACTTTAGTATACAAGGTTGCGTTTGTGTTTACGTTTACGTTGCGGGCGTTATCTCCAGCCTGTACAGCCTTACGCTCCCATACGGCACCCTCCGGATAAATAAAAAATAAAAATAAAAAATAAAAATTAAATTTTTTTTAATTTTTATTTGTCCTTCGAGCCTAGGTTCGGGGTAGATCCCCCCTCCCTTATCCCATTATCCTATTATCTCATTATACCATTATACAATAATCCCATTAACCCATTAACCCATTATCCCCTTATCCCATTATCCCATTATCCCATTAGCCCGTACGGGCTAACGCTCCCTCCCCCCCCCCCCAAAGGGGGAGGGGAGGGGAGGGGAGGGGAGGGTGGGGGTAGCAGGGTGAGTTAAATTAAAACTTTTTTGAATACGCCACATAGGGTCAGCTAAAATTTCACCTCCTACTGATGCCATGTCATGTCGGAGGAGTGGTGTGGAGTGGAAGCCTTTTTTTAGTTTTACTTTTGCCGTACAGATACCTGCCTCCTTTAGGAGATATTCGATTCATTCGCTGGGAATCTATAAACCCACCCGCAAATTCCTCCAATAATTTTTGTCCGTTATATATCTACGTGGAACGGACAAAATTTATAAGTCCGGCTGCCGTACGGCTACGTGGACGTGGAAAAAATTTTTAATTTTAAAATAAAATTAAAAATTTTTTTCCACAAAGTACGGGCTACCACTATACCCATTTATAGTCGGGCGTATTTTTTTTTAATATGGGGGTGTGGTTCTATCTTTTTATATGATCATAACCCCCATATTAAAAAAAAAATTTTTTTTTGTTTTTGGCTTTGTGGAAGTGGAATTTTTTTTCACATAGTAAAGAATTTACCCTAACTTAACCCCTCCCCCCTTGTTTCCGTTAAGGTGTGCCAGCAGCCCCACACTTAATCCCTTTTTCTAACCACTAATCTTTACCCTGCCGTACGGCAGCCGGACTAAAAAAAATTTTGAATTTTAAAATAAAATTAAAAAATTTTTATACGTACTTCCAAATCCCACCCAGATCTGAAAAGGGTGGACTAACGCTGCCATCCTCTCAAATTTTATTTTAATTTTAATTTCAATTTCAATTTCCCCCCCCCCCCTAACGCTGTTTTAATAATTTCTTTTTAGGTCTTTAACGGATGAAAAAAAAAATTTTATAAGGCACCGGCTGCCTTAATAATTTTTTTTTTTCCGTGATACGTGGAACGGACAAAAATTATAAGTCCGGCACCGGCGGGTAGGTTAAAAAAAAAATTTTTTTTTTTTTATTTTTTTAGCCGGATGGCACCGAACATATAAATAAAAAATTTTAGATTTAAGGTTAACTTTATCTTCCAAATTTATATAATTAAAAAGATGGTTAAAAAAGTGTTCGCCCTCCTTACCCCCCATTAAAAGGTAAAACGTCAATGGACTTTTAAAAAAGATGACTAACGTTGGTTCTTTTACAAAAAATCCTCTTAAAAGTTTGTCCCTTACGGAGGCAAATAAAAAAATCTACGTCAGTAATAATATTTTATAAAATAAAAGAATATAATAATTTTTGCAAGTTTAGTTTAATTGGTTATAATATATACTTGCCAGTGGTTGTATTGCAAGTTTAAATTTAGTAATTGTACCACATAAGGGTAGGTGATCCGATTGGTAATGGTGATTCTCTGTAAAAGAATTGGTTAATAGCCGTATTGTGTTCGATTCACAAACTACTCATAAAATAACTATAATATAAATAAAAAGTTATTAACCCCCCCCATCCTTTGGTTCTGACCTGTACCTCAGGTCGAAGGACTAAAAAATACACGTAAAAAGGGTGTAGCTTAACAATATTTTCCCACAAACACAACACATAAATGGGAAGGGTACCCTTAGTTACGTGAAATAAAACATTAAATAAGATTAAAAGACTATTATTCTAATGTTAAATATTTAATCTTTTCTTTAAAATTAAAAAAAAAAAAAATTAATTAATGACGCAAAAATATCTTTTAAATTTAAAAAAAATAGATGCAAAATTTGAATTACTTTTTTTACTTATTTATATAAAAATTTGTTTGTATTTTATTTAAAGTGATTAGTTTTAATCCTAGGTTTAATACCAATTACTTTAAATCTAATGTGAATGATAATATTAAAATTAATTTCTAAAAATAAACTACCTAAAACTTTATATAAATTTAAATATTTACAAGTTTTAAAAGAGTAAAAAAAAAAAAAATAAAGTAGTTTACAGTTATTATTATAATAGAAGTATAAGAGAAGTAATATTTTATATAGGTTTACTTACTACTTATTATTTATTTATATATTTATTTATATAAAAAAAAAGTAATAAATAATTATCTTTTTAAAAGATAAAATAAAAATAAAAATCAAAAAAAACATACACAAAAAAAAATGTATAGTTTATCCCCCGAAAAAAAAAAAAAAAAAAAAAAAAAAAAAAATGGCGGACCACCGCCGTACCCGTACAGCACAACGTTGAACTGGTAAGCTCACACTGCTGTTCTTGCCGTACAGACCTCCTTTTTAAGGTGGGAATTTTAAGATTAAAACTTCTTTCTTTTTTTAATTTTATATTTATAAATTTTATTACCCTTTATATAATCACCCTTTATATAATCACACTCTTATCTTCCCCTAAATATTAAAGATTAAATTTTGAATTGTAGTATACTTTCCCATGTCTTCTACCACTTCCACATTTAAAAATCAAAACTTCTTAACTTAAATAATCTGAATCCACTCTATTTTACTCTATTTTTATTTTTATTTTTATTTTTATTTAATTAAAAAGTTTCAAAAAGTAAAAGAATCGATGACAATATAGAAATAACATCAAAATAAATTAAAGGGGTTATTAAGGAAACTAATATACAAATTTATATAAAAGGAGGTCAATTTGTACCAAATTTTTTCTAATAGTAAAAAGCTAGCTTGGGTGCCACTGCACCCAATATTTTCAACAACTCGTACTTTTTTTGTAGGAAATAACACAAAAAAAAAGCTGTGCATTACTAAATTAGTTTAGAAAAAAATCCTAAGGAAAACCATATTTAATAAATACTTCCTGAAGTAAAACATTTTATTAAGGAAAGGAAAGGAAATCAACCGAGACTCCGAAAGTAATGGTGAGTGAAATCGGATTAGCCACCTTAACTTTAAAATTGAAAAAAAAGTTTAAATAATAACAAAATAAAACAAACTAATAGGAAAAAGATGACCTGTAAATTTTAAAGAAAAAAGGTAAATCTTAGATAAAATTATGTTTAACTTTAGCCTATAAAAATATATAAGACAAAAATATATATTAAATATAAGCTAAGTAATCTAAGAAAGATTATATAAACACAGTTTACAAAAAAAACCATAAAACAAACATTTTATGTGTAGACATTTGTGGATCGACAAGTACAATGAGTGTTAACTTGTTGGAATAAAGGGGAACCATCCTCTAAGGCTAAGTATATATAAATTTAGTGATAGTGAAATAGTACTGTAAAGGAAATATTAATGAAATATCAAAATGTAGGATACACAATGAAAATGAAATAGTAATTGAATTAGTAACTCTATAAGCAGTCGAAATTCAACAAATTAATTGAATGACGGCGTACCTTTTGCATAATGGGTGAATTGCTTGCCCATTTAAAACTGACTCATGACCTTAAAATGGTCGGTGTTTTATTTATAGATTTAATATCTATATTTAAAATGCTAACGGTGGACCCCTAAAGATAAAAATCTATGAGTAGGAACAGCTTTTTTTTGTGTAGTTAAATTCTACCTAAAAATGAACAATTTTTATAAAAAAAGCAATAACCTACCGGAAATACCGTGGGAAGCTGATAAATCGTAGGAATGTTATTAGTATTTTATTTTTTAATAATTATTAATATAAAGAATAATTAAAATTATTCGCTTTTTATTTAGCCCTGTAACGACTGACTCGAAAGAGGAGACAGTTTATTATAACTGTAACACGTCAGCACTCAAATATTCCATAAAATTATGGTTTTATAAAAAAAAAAAATAAATAAAAAATAATTTTCTTTAGGTGGTTGATACCTAACTTTTTTTTTAATAACAAATAAATTACAATAATAAAAGCTACAATTTTTAATTACACATTTTTTAACCAAATATCATTTTATAGTAATCAGCGTTTTTATAGAACATCACCTAAGGCACATTTAGTATTATCTTCTGAACTTAAAGAAATAATAATAGGAAGCATGTTAGGAGATTTATCTTCGGAAAGAAAAAGTATTAAATCTAATGCAAGGTTACAATTTAAACAATCTATTAAAAATGAAGTATACATTAATCATCTTTGATCTCTTTTTGAAGAATATTGTGGTTCTAAACCCTTAACCATGTCTTATTTTGATAAAAGAGTTAATAAAATGAAAAATTACAGTTCTATAAAGTTTCAAACATTAAGCTTACCTTGTTTTAATGAGTTTAGAGAAATGTTTTATAACCATGATGGTTTAAAAATTATACCTTTAAATTTAAAAGAATTATTAACAGAACGAGGATTAGCTTATTGAGTTATGGATGATGGATATAAATCTGAAAAAGGTTTCTATCTTTGTACTGAATCTTTTAGTTTAAGTGAAATAATTTTTTTAATTGATATTTTAAAAAGTAAATTTGGATTAGAATGTAACTATCATAGTCATACAAATGGCTATAGATTATATATATTTGGTTCCTCTAAAGATAAGTTAATTAATTTAATTAAACCTTATTTGTTAAGTCACTTTTATTATAAATTTGATTTATTAGATAATTCTAAATAAATGCTTTAAACCTAAAAAAGAGGTGAACCCCCCCCACCCCAAATACCCCACCCTCCACAGTTGCCCACCCATTTATGGTCCACTGAGAAGGGGGGGTTAGCCCCCCTCCACAGTAGCCCACCCCTAAATAAAATAAATAAAAAAGTTGCCCACCCCTCCCATTTATGGGGGGGAGGGGTGGCTGTATTGAGGGGAGGGGTGGGGTATGAAAATAGAATAAAAAAGTTATAAATAAAAATGTAGTTTAAATAAAATTTAATTTAAAAATATAAAGCCTAACATTTTTTTTGAGTAGAAGGTATAGTCTAATCCAGTATGAAAGTATTGGTATTAATGCAGCAAGTTAATAGGAGTAGCAAGGTTAAAAGCCCTAGCGAAAGCGACTGGACTATTTTATAATGTAGTATTGGGTTAGTTACTTTTATTAGACCCGAAGCCAGGTGATCTTACCTAGACCAGATTATAATGGATCGAACGGGTGAATGTTGCAGTATTCTCCGATGAGTTTAGGTAAGCGGCGAAATACCAATCTGACCTGGTGCTTTCTGGTTTTCTACCGAAACATATTTTAGTATGACATCTACCACAAGATTTATGGAGGTACAGAAAGGCACTTCCAAACTATAAAAAGAGTGTATAAGATTAATCTTTAAAAAATTTATCTTTTACAATAATATGAAATATCTTTTTGGCGTTTAGGTTGAGGGGACATGAAAATCCTACCTTTGGGAGCGAATCTCGAAATGACATAAATTGATAGTAGATATTCAGACTACTCATGCTAAGTTGAGTAGTCAAGACGGAAACAGCCGAGAACACGGATTCAAGGTCCCAAATGATTGTTCAGTGAAAATTAAGGACGTTGACAAATTCTTATACAGTTGTAAAGTGAGCTTAAACTTAATGTTTCAAATAGAACTACTGAGCTCACTGCCTGCAACTATGTAACTAACATAGTTACAACGCTTATTTTCTTATAGTTGTTATAATTATAAACATAAAGGCACAGGCAAAAAAAATAAGCTATATGCAAGAAGTCCCTAAAGATGTTTTGCTGTTAATAAAAACAGAAAAAGTAAACAGATGTTAAAGGGTAACTTGCAGGAAAAATAAAAAAATCCTCAACGACTATACGCTTTAAACTCTTATGTTTACTTAACAAGTGTCTCAATGGCGGAAAAGAGTTATAAAATAGTCTATCAACTATTAAAATTAGTTGACTAAAAAAAAAATAAAAATGTAGCAAAAGTAACTGCTTTTTATTTTTAAATTATTTATTCTTGTATACTTTTGTTAAGTTAATTATTATTTAGGAAAACGTTAATTTTAACTATAAGACTAAAAAAAAAAATAAAGATTAAAAATCTATAAATACCTAACTTTAAATTATAAAAAAATATATAAAACAAACAATGACAAATATTAATATAAACCAAAAAAAATTTCTCTTGTCTCCCGGGTACATAACAGGACTAACACAAACTGATGGATCTTTTAGTTGTTTAATATCTATTACAGCTAATCAAGATATATCTTTTATACCTAATTTTACTATTACAACAGATTTAGATTCTAAATATGTTTTAAATGATATCCAATCATTTTTTGGTTGTGGTAATCTTAACATAGATACTAAAAATCATACTTCTAACTTTGTAGTTTCTTCTAGAAAAGATTTTATAAACATAATATTTCCCCATTTCGATAAACATCCTTTGTTCTGTGCAAAACTACATTCTTACAATTTGTTAAAAAAAATTGTTAATTGTTTAATTGAAAATAAACACAAAACAGAAGAAGGAAAAAAGGAAATAGCTATAATGGCTTTATCTATGAATACTCAAACTCAAACTAGAAAAACAGAAAGAATAAATAAAATTTACTCTTTGTTAGGTATTAGTGAACCAGTAAATTTAATCCCTAATAATATCAATTCTATAGGAACACTAGTTACTAAAGATAATATCTCTGGAATAATTGATGGGGATGGCTCGTTTTGAGTCTCATTTCAAAATGATGGTAGAATTAGACCAGGATTTAGTATAACAATGGATAATGCTTCTTTACCTTTAATTAAAAATATTCAAAATCAATTTAATAATGTTGGTTTGATACAATATAAAACTATTACTTTTTCAGTCTATTTTATTCTTAGCTTAAAAGATATAATAGAGATTTTAATCCCTTTTGTGGATTCTAATCCGTTATACTCTGAAAGAGCTAATCATTATCAAATATTTAAAGAAGTAAGTATTTTATTGAGTAAAGAAAAAACATTGGAAACTAAATTAAAAATAGTTGAATTGGCTTATAATGCTAATAAAGATGGAAAAAGAAGAAGAATGGATAAATCTGATTATATTAAATTGTTAATTAAAAAATATAAAAGTTAGTAAATAATTTATTAAAAGGCTTTATCTTTATTAAAGAACCTTGTATTAACAAGAAATTAAAAATATGGCTTAATTGCCAATTATAAGTAAATAGGGTAGTAAAAATAGCTGCTACCCACTGGTTAGCAATAACTGTGTCCCAATAATTGGGACTAAAAAACAAAACTATATGCTGGAAGAATGTTGTTATAACTTTTAATACCGGAAATATGGTATTGAAACAACTATAATAAAAAATATTTAACATTAATATAATGTAAAAAAAAAATATTTTTATACATAAATCAGCAAAGATTAATTTAATCTTTCAGAGACTAATATGTTTTGCTCTTTGTGGGTTGGTACAAAAATAATCAATCCACAAAGAAGAAGATAGAGTCCAATAATTAATATAAGTTCATTTATAAGCTATATTAATTATTGCGCTACTTATAATGAACGTAATGTAACAACGCATCAGCAGTATGGTTTGTTGCGCCGAAAATTTAACGGGTCTTAAACAATCAACCGATACCGTGTTGGTATAGAATTTATAAATTATTTATTCTTTATCTAGGTAGTAGAACATTCAGTCAGTCTAATTATAAAATAGTGTTTCATTATTTTTAGGTAACTGAAGAGAGAATGCTGACATGAGTAACGTAAAAGAAGATATAATTCTTCTCGCCGTAAACGAAAGGGTTTCAATATCTTGGTTAATCCAGATTTGTTTGAAAGCGGCCTCTAAGGACCATAACCAAAGTTATGGCTGATGAGTATATAATAGAAAGTCCTAAAAGGACCAAGAAATTAATATTATTTTAATATTTAATCATTTAAAAATATAATTCTAATAAAAATAATAGTTCTAAAAGCAGTTAATTAAAAAATGTTATTTCTTTAATACCACACATAATCTCTACTTGACTAATATTTAACAATTAAAATTATTGTTAGCCACGTAGAGGGTACCTCACTCTGGATTTCACACCTTACTCATGTAATTATAAAAGTTTTTCCACTCCCAATACCACATCCACGTAGAAAAACCACACTTAAACATGATAAGGATCTGGGACCCGTAAATCCCTTTTTTACCCTCCTTATAACAAATAAAAAGGGTAGTGATTTAAAAAAGGGGCCCCTTCATTATTAAAATAATTAAGTAATAAAAATTAATGTTGTGGGTGAGTTTTAAATTTACATTTGTAGATGACCTTCCTTCTTACGTGGACATTTGATCAAAAGTCAGGTAACCGTAAATAGGATAAAAGGGCGCTATCATTAATTTATATTAATGTGAAACAGTCAAAGAAGAATAATTATTAGAAGGTATTAATGATTTTTTATTTTACTACCGTACTTATATCCGACACAGGTTCGTGGGTAGAGTATACTAAGGCGTAGAGCTAAAAGTTGTTAAGGAACTCGGCAAAATTACCTCATAAGTTCAACGAAAAGAGGTGCCTACTGTTTCTAATGTTGAATTCTATTTTAACATTTTTTACCGTAAGGTTAAGCAAATTGGAGGCCCCGACTGTTTACTAAAAACACAAGAAAAAGCAAACACGCAAGTGCTAGTATTTTTTCTGACATTTGCCCAATGCCATTAATATAAAATATATCATTGAAAAATGTGAATTATTGAAGATCTGGTTAATAGCGGTCTTAACCATGAGGATCTATAAAGGTCCTATTAAAATTTATTTATATGCTGGAACCTCTTAGTAAAATTTTTATTGTTTTACATTGTTTTTATGTTAACAATATATTTATACTCTTAAAATATAGTAGTTTTTTAAGTAAAACTAAAAATTTATATCCTGAATATAAATATAATCCTAATTATAGGACTAATAGTAATCAGCAGAAATTTATTCGTACCTATACTACTTCTTCTATTCTAGTGCCCTCGATAAAGTCACAAAAAACTGTGGATCCCACTGAAAGTATCAGATATAACATAAATGATCTTAAAAAGACCAGATATAATATTAATGATCCTTCCGTTTTACATTTTTTGGGAGGCTTTTTTGAAGGTGAAGGTTCTAATTCGGTTTCCATTTCTATAGGTAAAGAATTTAAATATGGTGTTAATATACAACCTGTATTTAATGTCACTCAACATGAAAATGGTTTAGAGATTCTTCTTGCTTATCTAAATCTTTTTAAAGATGGATCTGTTTTAAAAAAATCTGGTGCTGATAATATTTGAGTATATACCATAAAAGGTTATAAAAAAATAAATAAGTCAGTAATACCTTTTTTAGAGCAGTATGTACAACCTCTTAGTTGTAAAAAATCAGAATTTGAAATATTTAAACAAATATGTCTAATGTCTGAATTAGGAGGACAAAAATCTAAAGAAAGTTTAATTGAAATGGTAACATTATCTTATAAATTTAAAGGTAAAGGGAATAACAGAAAGCGAAAACTAGAAGAAGTTTTTGAAATTATTAATAATAAGGATAATTATTTTAAAAATAAGTAGGTATTAATTTCTCAGAGACTACACGATAAAAGTTTTTATGGGAATTAATTAAAATAAAAATCTATGATATAGTCCGAGGTTTATTGCAAAATAAATCTTGCCTAAGGTAGCAAAATCAGTTGGCCATTAAATGTGGTCCGGTATCAATAATCTAACGATGGCCTCACTGTCTCTACAACTTGCTCAGTGAAATTGAATTACCCGTGAAGATGCGGGTTATCTTCAGGGGGACGGGAAATGAAAAAAAATAAAAATCTATCTATATTAAAGTATATTCCTCCCGCAGGGGGGAATCCTATTAACAGTTCACTTTCAAATTATATTAGTCAGAAAGCGATGTTACATGTTCAAAGTTTACAATCATCTAAGACTAACTATAATTATTCTGAAAATAAATCTATAATCGTTTGAGGTACAAATTTAGAATCTACAGTAGGTTATAAAATATCACCTAAGAACAAACTTTTAAGAACCATGTTTGAAATCCCTTCTTATCATAAAAGTGTATTAGTAGGTTTAATTTTTTCAGATGCTGGTTTTATCACAGTATCAAAATCTAATCAAAGTAGTAACACTAACTATGGTATACAATTAGGTGTTACAATTAATAGTTTTAATTATTTTTGAAATCTTTATACTATTTTATCTCCTTTTTGTTCTAAATTACCTAGATTAATTAAACATACTCGAAATAGTATTTCTAATTATAGTATATATTTAACTACTAGAATGTTACCTTGTTTTACTAATCTACGTTATTTTTTTTATAATGGAAATAGTAATACAAAAGAAGTTCCGGCTGAAATATATTATTTATTAGATCCTATAGCATTAGCACATTGAATAGCTGGTGATGGAAAAGCAACTAAAAGTGGTCTTACTTTATGTACAGATTCTTTTTCAGCTGAAAGTATAAAACATCTAATAATAGTATTAACAAACCGTTATAATTTAATTTGTTCTGTTCATACCCATGATAAAAAAAAACAACATTATAGAATATATATATCAGAAAAATCTATGGTAACATTAAGAGAAATTGTTAAACCACACTTACATCCTTCTTTTTATTATAAAGTAAAATTATAAATAAAGTATAACCCCCGAATTTAAGGAAGGACAAAAATATAGATAAATATAATAATTGCGACTAGATAAATTTATAATAACAATGTGGTGAAAAACCACCTTATAATCCATTATTTGAGCTCAAACAGCATGCGTTAGAAGTAATTTTAAAGCATGAAGCCTGTTTATTAATAATTATAATTTATTTATTAGAGCTAGATATCTAAGGATAATGTAATGTGAACTCATGTCTAAGCTAAAATTGTTTGTAGAAAGACCTTCCCGTGTTTTTCTTAATGGATCTAAACACAATTTTAGTATAATGGGATCCTAATGATATCATTAAAGTGTTATTATAGAAACTAGGTAAACCCAATAATGACCAATTGATTTTCTCAAATTTATTGGAGGTTCTTTCTGTGAAGAAGAATAACCGTTAGTGGGTAGAGGAAATTCAAAAAAGCTAAAGCCTTATTGTAATAATAAGGATAGGTGTGGGATCAACCCTTAATCACTAATCTGAAAAGATGCAGACTTTGAATTGGTGTTAAACTAGTGTTAAAACTGATAAATAATTATTAGATTTAATTAGTTTAATGCTTGAGCTGTATGCGATGAAAGTCGCACGTACAGTTCTTAGAGGATGTTATGTTAGTAATACGTAACGTGGCCTCAACAGACCCTATGCAGCTTCTACTGTAGTTAGTTAATCACGTGGTATCTAGAACAGTCTTAACTAATAGGGAATTGTCGATAGACTTTCTTGGAAACCTTAAAGTGTGGAGACTGGGTGCCTGTTTAACCTTATTTGATTTACAAATAGTTTTTTTTGTATATAAATACAAAGGGGGATAATTGACTAATTGGCAGTTTGACTGGGGCGGTCGTCTTTAATAGAGTAGCAAAGTACAATCCAAATTGTTTCAATATTAAATTAGATTATATCAATTTCTTTTTTTGGGATATTAATCTTTTTAATAAAAAAAAAAAATAAATATTTTCCTACGTCCATTTTTAATAACCCACTACATTAATAATCATAACCCGAAATCCATACATCCACCGAAACCTTCCGGTCCCTTTATAAGCCCCTAGAAGGGGTCATGTAGGTGGACAATATAAATAACTTTATGGTATAGGGGTAGGGAGGTTAACAATGGTATTTTCAAAAAAAAAATCCACAACCAAAAACAAAACCGCACAGAAAAGATCATGTTATTAACCTCAATAAAATAAAGATATATAAATAATAATAAAAGGTATGGCTAGATAGTTGTATGGAGAACAACTCAACCAATGAAGGGTTGCGCATAGTTTAATGGCGGTAAGCATGCTTAACTGAAAGACCTATAAGTCGCACAGATACGTAAGTAGGGCATAGTGACCCCTCGCTATAGTATGGAATAGACGGGGATCAATAAATAAAAGTTACGCTAGGGATAAAAAAGTTGTCCTCCTTTATGTAAGTAAAAGGTCAGAAACTGGGTAAATTGCAAGGATATCTTATTTAATTTTTAAAAAAGACAATTTGCAGCGAAGCTTAATCAAACTTAATAAAATTTTTTTAGATTAAGAACGTTCAACGACTAGAAAGTGAGTAATGTTAACAATAATCTTTCCACGAACACCCAGCGTCTTTATTTAACCCTTCGGTCCTGGACAAAAGTTCTGATCAAGAAGAAATCAAAAAATATTTGTAATGGTAAAAACCTTCTAAGTATTTAGTTTATCTTTTTTTCATTATTAAGTATGTACGTACAAAAAGAACTTTAGAATAGTAAAATTAAATTTACTTAAAATTAAAGTATAAATAAGTTATTATTAAATAGATTTAGCTCCAACTTTAATTAAACCTGAACAAGTTTTCTGTAAGTCTCCTATATACTCCAGTTTCCCCACGTAAAACTGGAATATTCCAGTCCGTAAGGACTGGTTTAAATGCTAACATTAAAAAATAAAAATTAATTAATAATTAATACAAATATACTAATGAAAAATATAATAAATAAAAATGAAATTATTGGGCTAGGACCTAATAGCAAAAAAGTAAAGGAATATAAAAAAAGCTTAATAGAGTTGACTTTAGCTCAACGAGAAGCTTCTATCGGATTAATGCTTGGAGATGCTAGTTTGCAATCTCAAAATAAAGGTAAAACATATAGAATTAAATTTGAATGAGGCGATAAAAATAAGATATACGCTTTTTCAATATATGAACTATTTAATGATTGAGTTTTATCTCAGCCTCATAAAAAGGAAAGACTAAGCCCTAAGGGTAACCTTGTTGTAAATTGAGGCTTTCAAACCCTTAGTCATGAAGCTTTTAACTTTTTAGCTGATATCTTTTTATTAAAAGATAAAGAAGGTAAAAAAAGTATAAGTAAAAACCTAATACTTGACCATTTAACTCCGAGAGGTTTAGCCTATTGATGAATGGATGATGGAGGTAAATGAGATTACAATAAAAACTCTAAAAATAGAAGTGTAGTTTTAAATACTCAAAGTTTTACAGATCTTGAAGTAGAAACTATGTCTTTACAATTAAGTAACAAGTTTAATTTACTGTGTGAAGTACGTTCTAATAAAAATAAAAAAATAATTCTTATAAAAAGCGAAAGTTATCAAACTTTTTATAGCTTAATAAACCCTTATTTAGTTAACGATATGCGATATAAATTACCATTTGATTTCAGTCTGGCAGATCACTCCCTCATTAATAAATAAAAATTAGTAACTTAAAAGGGGAGCTGTTGGAAGGTAAAAACCTAGTGAAAATTTAAATTTAACATTAGGATGCTAAAAAAATAAAGACGATGACATAGTCTGAACTTATCTGTGAAGGTAAGAAGTAATAATTAAAAAAAATTACGGTAACATCATTGAACAGGCTGATCACCGACGAGAGTTCACATTGTCTCGGTGGTTTGGCACCTTTAAGATGGATTACCTTTTAAAAACATATTAACTACATATTAAATACATAAAACAAGCTTTTAACAACTACATATTACTTTAACTTTAATAAGTATTTAGGGGGATTTTTATTACAGTTTACTAGCTTTCAAATATTATTTGTTATATTATAATTAAATTAATATAAATTAACCATAATGTGAAAATGTATATCTTTTTTTTAATATTTACGGTTTTGTAATAATAATTACTATTTTTAATTTATTATTTGGATGCGCAAAGCGCACTGCCGTACTTAAAAAATTTTTAATTTTAATTTTAAAATTAAAAATTTTTTACCACGTAGCGCCCACCCCCTCAAATAAAATCTTTGAGGGTAATTTAATTTTAATTAAGAGCCGGGAAGGATAATCTTTAAAAAAAAAATTAGTTCAATATTGTGACTTGTACCCAGCAAAAATACCTTGGAGGATAGTTAAGTTTAAAAAAAATATTTAAACCAAAGAAAGATAGCATAAGTAAAGATTTGTCCAGTAACTTTAGGGTTTCTAGCTGAGGCACCAATTAATGAAGCAAAGATTAAACCAATACCAACTTCTGCTCCAATTAAACCTGAACAAGCTATACCTGTACCTATATATTTTTTAATGCTAACATTAAAAATTAAAATTATTTTTTAATTAAAAATTAAATTAATGACAAAAAATAAAATAAATAAATATACATATACTCGGTTATTTAAATTAAGCGATTTCAACAGGTACAGTTCTAGTTCATATACTCTACTTAAAAAAAATAAAATTTTTGCTATACAAGACATATTAATTGGATTAATTTTGGGTGATGCCCATATTAAAAAATCAAATAAAAGTAGTACTTTAAGATTTGAACAGTCAAATAAACATAAAGATTATATACACTTTATTCACAATATTTTTAAAATTGAAGGTTTAAATTTAAGTAAAATAACTGAAAGATCTTGAATCGATCCTAGATTTGTAAAAAGATATGAATCTTTATCTTTTTATATTAAACCTACGGTGGATTTAATGCACTTAGCAAATATATTTTTAGATGTTAATGGTAATAAAAAGATACCATCTTTTTTAAAAGATCTAATAACTGCAAGAAGTTTAGCCTTTTGAATTTTTATTTTATCTAAAAATCCAAAAAAGGAGAAGGTTTATAGTACAAATCCGCTAACTGTAAAAAAAAAACTGAGTCACATAAAAGCTAGAGAAGAAAGACTTAGAATAACTGAATGACAAAAAGAACATGGAAAAGGTAGTTATCCACCAAAGGTTGAAAGAGTTTTCAGTACAAATCCTAGAGCAATAGCAGCTAGACTAAAAAGATCTCAAATCGGTCACCCTAAACATTTTTCTACTAGCTCCGCTAGGGAAGGGTTATTTAAAAATATTTTTAATAAAACAAAAGAAAATTTTAGTGAAGCAACAGGAGTTTTAAAAATTAAAAAAAACAAAATAGAACAAAAACAAGAACAAGAACAAGGACAAGGACAAGTTATTAATACTGATTTTTCTTCTAATTCAGAACTTAATAACAGAAATTTACAGGATAACAGAGTCCCTTCAACTACTCCAGAGTCTAGCCCTCCCCTAAATACGGGGGAGGGAGGGACAAATATTAGATCTAAGTCAGAAGAAGCAGTTAATATTGAACAAGAAACAGTAATCACTGAACAATTACCACAAAATGAAGAAAATATTAGTCTTTGGGATGCTCATACTGAAATCTTGAATGTAATTAATCAGCTTATTACAACTAAAAATGAAAATGAGTATTTCGAAAGCTTAGCTGCTTTTCATGAGGCTTTTCAGACAGCACCTGCTGAAACTTTGGATTGAGTGTTTAAGTCAGTTAAAACAAATTTTGGAGATAAAGCTGAATCCCATTTTGAAAATTTATCACTTTTAATTAGTAGTCATTTAGAGAATATTAAAAAAAAAAGATCTTTCAGAGACAGAGAAAATTCAAGATACTTTAAATTTTTTAAATAATTGAAGGTCATTAAAAATTGATTTGGAGAAAGATTTACCCGATATAAACTTTTCTGATTCCTCTAATCTTCCCTATGATGTAGAAATCCCAGCAGAAAACTCTAACAGCGATGTCTCTAATAATCAACAAACAGCTTCTTCACCTATTCTCACAGAAGTTAATAAGGTCAATCCTAATTTTGGAGGAGGTGCTGCTAGTCCTAATATAATAGAGACGGGTGATCCTGAAATTGAAGAAGGGGAAGCTAGTCCTGATTTTCCCGCTCTTCCTACAGCGGATGAGCAATCTAGCTCACAGGATCAAGATTATGTTAGACAACCTAATGTACAATCTAGCTCACAGGATCAAGAGAATGTTAGACAACCTAGGTTCTGGAGATTGCGGGAAAGATGAGGAAAATTTAATCTAAAAGGTATTTTTCATAAAAAAATAAGGATTCAAGAGATAAGGATGATGGTAATGATTATGATGGAGGAAATAATAATGATTCTGATGGAAACGGTGATGATGGTTTAGATTAATCCTTTCCTTGGGATTAAGGGAAGGAAACCAACCTCCCTTTTTACCCCTATTTAATATAGATTAAAATTTATTAAATCAGGGTTCCTCTTAATCTTAATATTTTTTTGCTGTTACTTTAAAAAAAGAAAATAAATTAATTATCCCCCCCCCGCCGTACAAACTTATAAACCCACCCATCAAATAAATGGGACTGCGTCGTATTTAACGCCGGCACTCTCCCTCCCCGGCCACGGCAACGGCAACTCCCTTAACAATCCCCGCCCCCTCAATACAGCCACCCCAGATCAGGCGTTGTTAATGTTAATAGCCCCTACTTCAAGGGGGGGCCTTGGCACGAGGTGCCTTACTTTTTTTTCAATTGATTCATCAATTGAAAAAAAAGTTAGGGTTAAAAATTAAAGACTAAAGCCCTGATCCTATGATCAAATACAAATTATATAGTTTTTAAACCCTTTTTTTATTATGGTTTTATTCTTAAATAAGATTTAGACAATTGTAATTGTAATTGTAATTGTAATTGTAATTGTAAACCGTTATAATAATTTAAAATACTTTATTTTAATTGTAATTATTGGTTGATATATTTTTAACAAAAAGTAAAAGTTAATAAAGACATCGGGGAATTTTAATAGTAATATTAAATTAGCAGTTGTGAATATGCTGGAATACCCTTATAGTTTTCAATACTAATTACTATATTAGTAAAAATTTTAAAAATTGGGCAATCAGCAAGGATTATATTTAATAGTTTACTTATTAAAAATATATTAATCCTTCAACGATCATCAAACAACAACCAGATTAATATCAATCTACTCTTGATACTGGTTTAAAATATGATCTACTCCTTAGCGAAAGTTAAGGTATTAGTATAATTAAAAATACTAATAAATAATGCGATGTCGACTCATCCTATCCTCCGGGGGCAGAAGCTTGGAAGGGTTCGGCTGTTCGCCGATTAAAAGGGTACGCGAGTTGGGTTTAGTATTAAGCCCCTTAATAAAAAAAAATAATTATCATAACGCTATCTCACAACACGTTACGTCACAAATATATTTTTTATTTTTATTTAGAAAATTGGGTAAATTGCAAGAACAACTTATATTATCTAATAAATAAGTCTATTTGCAGCGAAGATTACTTTGACAATGTAATAAAAAATAAAGTAATAACGTTCAACGACTAGATGGTGAGAATTTGTCACAATAATCCATCCACGAAAACCCAACATAGAAATATTATAAAGGATATAAAATTATCTCCTTTTTTATCTATTTTTATGATGACATAGTCTAAACAATAGTGTGAACTATTGAAGAATAGATTAAATATCTATTCGGTAATATATATTGTTAATACGACGTATGAACAAGAAAAATAAAAAGTTTATAATAAATAGTAGTTTAAGCTCAGACAAATTGGCAGTATATAATAAAAAAAATTGTTTAATTTTACCCTTCGGTCCCGACACGAGGTCGGGGACTAATAAAAATTTTTATATTGAACTCTCGTTCAATATATCTTAAGCAAAGCTTAAGAAGATTAGATCCTAAGATCTAATCCAAAATTTTTATAAGGGTCGAGGGACCAGATTATTTAAATGAAGCCTTAATTGGTATAATCTTAGGGGATGGGCACTTATACAAAAGTAGTCCTACTTCAAATACTAGATTAGAATGTTCATTTAAAGGAGATTACTTACCTTACTCCCTATATATTTATGCTTTGTTTATTCATTATATTGGAAGTAAACCTAATGTTTTAAATACTAAACTTAAAACTAGTACAGGAGAAAAATTTTATAGTTCTATTAGATTAAAAACATTATCTTTATCAGTTTTTAATTATTATCATAGCTTATTTTACTACTGAGAGTTAAATAAAAATAAATGAATTAAAAAAGTTCCAGATAATATTTGTGATTTAATGAGTTCAGTAGTTTTAACCTTCTTATTAATGGGTGATGGTAATTTTGATAAAAACCGAAATAGAATAAGAATTTATACTAATAGTTTCACTTATTCTGAAACATTATTATTATCTAAGGCTATTAAAGATAAATTAAATATACATTCTTCAGTCTTACATGATAGAAATAATCAATATATAATTACAATTGGAGCTAAGGAAATACCTTTGTTACGAAAAGTAGTCTTAGATCATTTTCATCCTTCTATGTTATATAGAATTGGATTACCGAATAGTCAAATTTAAATAAAAAGTAAAAAGACAATTAAAATTTAGCCCCCCCCCGTAATCAATACAGCCTGCTGCAGAACCCATCCAAAAATAGTCTAACGCCGCACAACCATAAATGGGCGTTAGCCGCAGGCTTACGCAGAAGGGGGTGCTAACTAATGTGGTCTGCTAATTTAAACTATAAAAACTAAAATTTTCATTTATAATACAAAAAAAAATACAAGTTGACTCGCGTCGTATTTTTAAAAATTAAGAAAACTTTGTGTCTGGAAAGATAAAATAGCTAAATTGGTACTATCTTAGTAAAAATCCAATATTATTAGCTTTTTTTATATATATAAAATAAAAAAATTTATTTACCAGCAGGAATATTTGTAGTATTCTTCAGAGACTATACGTTTTCATCCTACCCAATTTTAATTCACGTGAGGGTTAATCCGCCACAAAAACAATAGTAGTATTGTGATGTTGACGTTCATGTAATAAAGGATAAGAAATAGTCCGCAATAAAGCTATTTAATATTGCATTTATCAGTGTTTTATACACATAAACAATATTTATAGTGACAAATGTAGAGTCAGTATGGTGCTGCGTGAAGTAGGATCTCACAATTGTGCCTAAAACTATCAAACTCCGGGAACGCCCTAAAGCTTTTTATACTAAACTATATATGAAAATATATAAGTGGCTGAACTAATTACTCAGGTATAGTAACAAGTAAAAAGATGCGGGTAACAACCAAAATGGGCTATCGCGGATCTAAGTCAGCATTCTTTGAAAATTTTGCTGTAAAAGAGCAACGAGTAGACGGTAGTTACTTTAGATATAACAAATATTTAAAGTTAAGGTATACTCTAATGGGCTTCGAAAGAAGTTATCAAGTCAGAATCCCTTCTAATCAATTAATAAAACGATTTTTTTCTACCGGTAGCGTAAAACCCTCTCAACTAAAAGCATATCTCGTTACTGGGTTTTGTGATGCTGAATCTAGTTTTCAAGTTTCAGTAACTAGAAATAAAAACTCTAGGTTAGGTTGAATTGTCAGATTATTTTTTACTATTGGTCTTCATTCTCGAGATTTAGCTTTATTATTACAAATAAAAGAATTTTTAGGTTGTGGATACATAGTCCAAAATGACAGCCAAAATGAAGTTAGTTTTAGAGTAACTTCTCTTGAAGATTTAACAAATATAATCATACCTCATTTTTCAAATTATCCACTTTTGACTCAAAAAAAGGCTGATTTTAAATTATTTATACAAGTTATAGAATTAATGAAAAATAAGGCCCATCTTACCACGGAAGGTTTACAAGAAATAATAAATATAAAATCTACTATGAATTTAGGTCTTTCAGATGAGTTAAAATTTAATTTTATTAATACTGTACCAGTACAAAGACCAACGATTAAAACCAAAAACATACCTGATTTTAATTGAATTTCAGGATTCGTAAGCGGTGAAGGTAATTTTTTTGTTGATATTTTTAAATCTAGTTCAAATAAAATTGGATATCAAGTAAAATTAAGATTTAGTGTAACTCAACACAGTAGAGACAAGGAATTATTAGAATTAATCGCTTTAAATCTGGATGCTGGGATTGTAAATATTCACAGTGAAAATGCTTTAGTTTTCAAAATTACTAAACTTGTAGATCTAACTACAAAAATTATTCCATTGTTCCAGCAAAATTCAATTCTAGGTGTAAAACAGCTAGATTTTTTAGACTTTTGTGAAGTAGCAAAACTAATGAGTGAAGGAAAACATCTTACTAATGAAGGTTTGGATTTAATAAGAACAATTAAAAATAGAATGAATACGAAAAGAAAAATAGATTAATTATTAATGGTTAGATAAATCTGATCGCCATGCCCTATCTTCTGAAGAGAAATTTAGTAAAAAGAGGCAGACCTTCTAGTACGAAAGGATCAATAGGCTGTGTTTCTCTAGTGTACCAATTGTTAATATTTTTTATATATTAGCATAGTTGGGTAGCTACAAACATTATAGATAAATGCTGAAAGTATATCAAGCAAGAATCTAACCTCTAGATACTACCAACGAATTTTTGGCAGAATTTTTAATACTCTTCCTAAGTATTAAAATTATAATTTATTTATATTCATAGCTTCAAATTTACATCATATTAGGACCTCTCTTTAACGGTAGTCTAATATTAAAAATGAAGTGATGTAACCTAACCTTTAACACCCTTTTTAACGTGTTTCTTCATTCAATTTCCTCCGGTGCCAAAAAAAACAGCAACCTACCTAAAGAAGATAAACAAACGTCCACATATCTCTCCACCAATACTATATATATTTATTACCACTCCATCATAAGTGGAAGAAGACCCTTAGATTAAATATCATACCTAATGTTATTTAATTTAATATTCTCCTTTTTTAGTATATTTTCGTAAATTTGTTAATTAATTAGGGTAAAAAAGAAAAAATAGAATTTAAATACATTTAAATTCTATTTTTTCGTGGTAGGGTTAATTAGGGGTTGGAGAATTATAAATACTAAATAAAAAAAACTAATTTATTTTTAGTTAGTATGTCTGCTTCTAGGTTTTAATTTTAAGGGTTAGTACTTGCCTTCAATACTAATCTTATAATTAAAGGAGTTATGAGAATAACATAATTATATTATAAAAACATAATTTAAATTAAAAAATTTATTTTATTTAGTTTGATTATCCTCTTTATGTTAAGGTGGTCTCTTGTTAGTATCATTTACTCTTATTTACAAATATAGGAGTACTACGTAAACATCACTGTTAACGCGCGACTTACATATCCCATGCACTAAAAAAAATACATGGTCTCCAAATACGCCACTAGATCAGCCAGCCGTCGTTGCCGGCACGCAGGGATAAAAAAAGGCAACTCAAAGAATACGACTTGAAAGTCCACCCCAGATAAAAAAGGGGCTTTGACGTACGCAGGGCTGGTTTGTGAGAGAAATTTAAAACATAAAAAAATCTAAGGAAAATTTAAGGATTAAAAACCAATTAAACTAATTATTATATTAATATTATTTAAATTAAAACATATTTAAAATTAAAAGTTTAAATTCGTAATTAAGAAATAGAACATTTCTAGATAGGCTGCAAATGTAAATGCCTTAAGGTGTGATTGTAAAAATTTAAATTAAAATTTTAATTTTTTTTTAAGTTTAGCAGTACTAATTTATAAATACATGTGATGTTAAAGATTGTTATTATTATTATTATATAATTTAAAATTTTTTTTATATACGGACCTCCTAATAAAATTTTACCGTTAAATATCTAACAGTAAAAATTTTTTTTTTTAAGTAGTACGGCACCCTTATCCCGTACTCCCCTACTACGTGGCGAATTTCTTTCAAGTATTCAATAAAAAATCAATCCACAAATTACGGCAGCGCGGCCCTAATAACTTTACGTGGACTTTCAAGTATTATTCGCACAAAATTTATCAGTTTTTCGCTAAAATTTATAAGTACGGCACATTAAAAATAAAAAAAAATTTTTTTTAATTTGGACAAATGGAGGGCTTATAAGTCCGGAAGGGCCCGTACTACTTCCGTTGCAAAAAAAAAAATTTTTGTAATTTTATACGTTGTTAAAATTACAAATTTTTTTAATACTTGAAAGCCCACGTAGCCGGATCCAAATAATCAAATTTGTTAAATATGCCACGTCTACTTACCGTAAAATAGCCTTACTTCTTCTTCATAAACAAAATTATGAAGGTGCAAGCGTTAAACAAAAATAGAATAAAAATTTTAATTTTTATACGTTGACTAAAACAAAAATAGAATAAAAATTTTTATACGTTGACTATTTTTGGGTGTGGATTTTTTATAAACTGCTTCTGCTTATAAAAAAAATTTTATTAGGCAACTGCCCTTTATAATTCGGTGCCCCCCTAAAGGAGGTACAAAAAGTTAGGGCTAAAAAAATGACGTAGAACTGGAATTAAAATTAAAATTGGAATTAAAATTGAAAGGAGGATTGTTTACTTAAAAATGAATAAATAGGAAAAATAATAAAACGTTTAATTAAATCTTTGATGTGTGGTAGACGACTAATTGGTTGGTTACTCTTTTTGGGTAGGAGCTTGTGCGTGTTCGAATCGCGCCTATCACGTTAACTTTTTTTCCTGGTTCTATATTTAATTGTAATGGAACCCTCCAATAATTATGGAGGGGTAATTCTACCTTAAAAGTCCGTCGCTCGCAAGAAGAGCACGCAGGCAGGATCATCTTTTGAATACTTGAAAGTACACGTACTCTCTAACTTTGCCGGTAAATTTTATTAGGGAGGCAGATACGCTTTTATTTTTTATATTATAATTCAAATTAAAAAATTAGGGTCGGTGCTAGTCTAACGCCTTTCGGTACAAATTTTTATAGGCAGCCGTCGCTGCCTCCCCACAAAGAATACTAGCCACCCCTCCCATTTTCCCCCAACATATATGGAAAGGCTAACGCTCCCGTACTTTGTAACGCTCCCTAGGGTCCCGTACTCCCCCACATAAATGGGTGGAGCTGAACGGAGGAAAAAAAAAAAAAAAAAAAAAAAAAACAACAAAAAAATTTTTTTTTTAATATAGCTTAGGCTATATTCTACTTAATGCGAAGCATTAAGAAAATATTTCACGGAAGAAAAGTTTAATATTCAAAATTTTTAATGGGTCGAAGGACAGATAAAAAAATAAAAATATAAAAAAATTTAATTTTTTTTCCTCTTCGGTACTGACGCGAGGTCTCGCTTGTGTCTAAAAA
Organism: Hymenopellis raphanipes; assembly: GCA_036872995.1. Classification (NCBI taxonomy): domain Eukaryota; kingdom Fungi; phylum Basidiomycota; class Agaricomycetes; order Agaricales; family Physalacriaceae; genus Hymenopellis; species Hymenopellis raphanipes. Next base: position 265,850 of record JAYMDG010000034.1, read on the forward strand.
AAATTTTTCGAATAATATTGAACTCTCGTTCAATATATCTTAAGCAAAGCTTAAGAAGATTAGATCCTAAGATCTAATCAAAAATTTTTATTGAAGAAGGGTCGAAGGACAAAAAAAAATGTGGACTAATTTTAATAGGTCTTATGGCTGAGGGGTTTAAGCGAAGTACTGTTAATACTTTTTACAGAGGTTCAAATCCTCTTAAGGCCTGGTATTGTCCCTGTTGTTGCAACCGAACTAAACCCTTTTTTATCTTAATGCCCTTTTTTTTTTGGACACAGCTACATCCACTTTAACGTATACTTCCCTATGTAAACTCCCATTTTTATTGAGGGTTTATAAAGAAAAAAAATCCACCCCGCGCGAGCCCAGATCAGGCTAACGCCCTCCCCTACTTCAATGGGGGGGGGACACGTGGACGTAGAAAAAAAAAAATTTTTTTTTTCACCACCCCCCAAACCCCCCAGCAAACTACAACAACATTTCCCTCCTTCCCCCTGCTGCAGCAGCACTGCACCCCTGCGTCAGCGCAAAGCAAGGACTCCACCCTACCCTTCTCCCCGAATGGGTGGGCTTCAGCTAACGTACGCAGGGAGGGGAGGCTAAAAATTATAAGGCACCGGCTAGCAGAGAAGAAATTTTTAAATTTTTACTTTGTACGTCCCGTATTAAAAAAAAAATCTTTTAGGGTGGGCATAGGTAACGCTCCCCTTTCGTCAAATACGCCACCCCATTTGCTGCTCCCATTTATGGGTTTGGTAGCCCCCCCTAAATGGTCCACACCCCCCACGCTCCCGTACTCCCCACCCCACCCCAAAGGGAGGGTGGGGGAGGTGAAGAGGGGTGGGGCTATTAACATTAACAACGCCTGATCTGGGGTGGCGGGTGGGGGGTGGGAGGTGAATAAGTTAACGTCCAAATACGCCAATTTTTATAATACCATAAACCCATAACACCCTTGATCGACTCCCAGCAAAATACCCAGCAAAGCAATAAAATAACCCCAGCAAAGCAAGCAAATATACCCAAATTAAAAAAAAAATTTTTATATTTAATTATAAATTATAATTTTAAATTTTTAATTAAAAAGTAGTTTTTATATAAAAGAAGAGCAAAATTTTAAATATAAAAAAAAATTCAAATAAAAAAAAAATGTGTTTGTTTTTAATATAATATTTTAATTTACTCCCCCTTTTAAATACGCCATGGGGCAAATGGGAGGAGGCTAACGCTCCAGTCCCCACCCCTCCCCTAAATGTAACATCAAAAAAAGTTGCCCTCCCCCCCTTTGGGGAGTGGCGGGCGTATTTGTGGGGCTAACGCTCCCGTACGGGCGGGCGTTAGCCTGATCTGGGCTCGCGCGGGGGTGGAAGCCCTCTCTCCTAATTTAATTTCGTCCCAATCAGTCAGTCAAATTTTATTTTTTTTAGGTTTAAAGTAACCTTAAATCTCCCAAAATTATAAGTATGGCATAAATTTTTGAATACTTGAAAGTCCGTTAGATATCCAGATTTTTGAAAAAAAAAAACAAATCTCACGAACGTGTTGAAATTGGTAAACAATCTTCTCTTAAGCAGAAGTGGAAGTAATTCCTTGGGAGTTCGAGTCTCTTTGTTCGTAATTTTTTTTCAAAGAAAGTTTGGGAGTTTCATTTTGATTATATAATCTTAAATAAATTTATATTATATTTTTAACCCTTGTAATTTTTTAGATCTTTTGCAAAAAATTTATAAGTACGGAACCCTCCCCTAATAAATTTATCTAAAAAATTTATAAGTCCTTAAAAAATTTTTAATTTTATTTTAAAATTAAAAATTTTTTAAGCCGGTGCCACACTCCCCCCGTCAAAACAAAGGGGGGTGCCGTCCGGCACCCTGCTAACGCCCCCCCCCCCCCCCACATATGGCCTCAGAATAATGGGCTAACGCCGCAGTCCCATTTATGGGGGGTGCGGCTACTACACCCATAAATGGAAAAGCGCGCAGCGCGCAGCGCGCAGCAGGGGGGTCCCACGTACGCGGAGGAGGCAGGGGTGGGAATAATATAAATATCAAAATATTTAAAAATTATTAATATCTAGGATAAAACTCCTTAAGCGAGATGGTGTAATTGGTAGCACAAGAGACTCATTACCTCTTTGATTGGGTTCAAATCCTAATTTCGCTATTAAAATTTTACATAAATTTTTATTTTTTTAACTTTTTTTTTAATTAGGTTAGTTTACGAAAAAAAAAAAAAAAAAGTACAGCTCCTTTAGTACAGTGGCAGAACAGCTCCCTTTCGAGAAGCAATCACCAGTTCGATTCTGGTAAGGAGCAATTTTATACGATACGTTTATTTCCCCTCTTGGTTACCTACACCGAATACGGGCGGGGACCCTGCCCTAACCTTAATTTCCTAACCCCTTAATTTCATAAGCCCCTAATCCCCTCAAAAAAAAAAAAAAAAAAAGGGTGGGACCCCTTCTCCCATTTATGGGTGGGCATAGGTAACGCTCCCCACCCCAGATCAGGCGTACGTCATGTTCATAGCCCCACCCGCCCTCCCCCCCCCTTTGAGAGGCGTTAGCCCCACCCCAAAGGGGATGGGTGGCGTATTTTTTTGAGCTATCTAGGGTGGGGAGGGTCGGCAACTAGAGAACGCTAACATAGCATATGGTTTCCCCCCCCTTTGGATTAAAATAAGGGGAGGGGTAAAGGGCACTAAGGCGCTAATACTCTAACGCTGGGTGGGTTTAATTTTTTATTTAAATATTATTTTAATAAGGCCTCGGTTGCTTAGGGGTAAAAGCGTTATATTGAAGCTATAAATATGAAAGTTCAAGTCTTTCCCGGGGCATCGCTTGCTTTTTAAAATTAAAAACAAATTCACAGCCTGCCGAAAGTAGGCAGCCACAAAATAAAAATAATTTTGTACTGCGCCTCCAAATTTAAATTTTCAAAAAATTTTTAAAATAAATTATACGATACGAAACGTGCCCTGTTTAGAAGCCCCCCCAAAAAAAAAAAAAAAAAAAAATAGTTAACGTATAAAAATGCATTTTTATTCTATTTTTGTAAATACGCCACCGCCTGCCTGCCTGGACCTCTCCCCTTATCTCCTAATCCACAAATTTGATAATACTAAAATCCCTTAATCTTCTAATCTCCTAATCTTCTGCGTTAGCGTCGTTGCCGTTTTTAAAAAAAAAAAAAAAATAAAATTTTTTAATATTAGACTAAAGTCCAATATTATCTAGTGGAAAGTGGAAAGATATGCAAATAACTAGAAGATAATAGCCTAAGCTATTCTCAATAAATTTTATTAGTCTACCAACCAAACTATATAGATAAATTTAAATTTAAATTTAAAAAAATAAAGCTATTACAAGAGGAAAAACTTTACGTGGACTTAAACATGGACGTAGACTTGGACGTGGAAAAATTTTAGCCGTCTTCGCTGCTTTTCTTTGTGCATCTGCTTGATTCCCCCACCCGTACGGGCATAGGTAACGCAGCCCTAATAAAAAAAAAAAAAATAAAAAATAAAAAATAAAAAATAAAAAATAAAAAATAAAAAATAAAAAAAAAAAATAAAAAAGTTGCCCTCCCTTGTTGGGGTATATTGGAAAATAAACTGGCTGTATTGAATTGAGAGGAATCCCTAGGGTCCCGTACACCCATAAATGGGTGGAGCTGAACGGGAGGTATTCTAAAATAAAGTCGAAATAGTTTAAATGGTTAAAACAATATCCTTGTAAGATTTAAATAGTGGTTCAAATCCATTTATCGACTATTTAATTTTCATAAATTAAATATAATAGGTTTTATTAAATTAAAAGAAAAGTAATAAAAAAAAAAAAAAATAAAAGAATTAATTTTTTTTTTATAACCACCCCCCAAATAAATGGGAGTAAAAAAAATTCAAACCACAAATAATTTACAATCACAATCCTAAAACTGGCTAGGGTTTAACGGTTAGCCCTACCCCCCCCCTTTTTTTTTCATTGAGATATCTTTTTCCCCTAATTTACTCTCCCTTAATCTCCTAATCCCCTAATCCCCGGATTTATAAAGAAGACCCCGCAAAAAAGCCAACCCAAGCAGTGGGGGGAGAGACCCTACCCCCTCCCCAGATCAGGCGTCGTATTTAGCGCCCTCCCTTCCATACAGATGCCGGTGCCGTATTTAAAAAATTTTTAACAACGTATAAAATTAAAATTTTTTTTAGGGCTCCCAATTGTACAGGAGTGTAAGCGTTCTCCCCCCCCCTCTTTCGGCTCTTTTTTGTTGCGCGCTCCGCAGCCGGACGGTAGCAGCAGAAAAAAAAAAATTTTTTTAAAATTTTTCCCCTAATCCCCTGCTAACGCCCCCCTTCCAGTAGCCCACCCCTCCCATTTATGGGGGGGAGAGGGGGTAGCATATTTGGGGTGGTAATTTTTTTTTATTGAGTTGTAGTTTAATTAGGAAAAACACCATTTTTTGGTGATGGTTTATATCAGTTCGAATCTGATCGACTCATTTAATATATTAATGGATCCCCTATTCCGTACTGAGAAAGGACCAAGGAAAACATTCCACATTTACCCTTACGGTTACCCCCACCCCTCTCAAAGAATACTAGCCACCCCTCAAATACTTGAAAGTCCGAAGGGGGGCTAACGCCTGATCTGGGGTGTGGAGTGGTCCATTGCTCCCCACCCCTTCCATAAAAGGGGAGGGGGGCTCGCGATTTATAAGGGGGGGAGGGGAGAAAAAAAAAAGAATTTTTTTATTTTAAAATAAAATTAAAAATAAATTTTTTAAGGACTTATAAATTTTTGAATACTTGAAAGTCCGTTAGATCTAAAAATTTATTAAGGCGCCGTACTTATATATTTAAAAAAAAAATTTTTTTTCAGTAAGGTCACCTTAAATTTTAAAAATTTTATTAAGGGTGGAGCGCCGGCTCATAAATGATTCTTTTTTTTAACCTGAATTAAGAAGTAGGTAAAAAAAAATTTTTTTTTTAACCCCCTTTTTCCTTTTCTTTTTTTTTATAAGCCTCTTTCGATGCCTTTTTTTCTTCCTCTTTTCCTGTGCAGTCCTCACTTATAAAGGAATTCACCACATGTAATTTATGTGTGTTTTTACCTTTACGTGGCTAAAAAAATTAATGGAAACATAACTCAATTGGTTGAGTGTTTCACTTTTAATGAAAAGGTTTTTGGTTCGAGTCCAAATGTTTTCAATTTTAGGGTAATACTACTTTTTAGTAATAAGAACAAGCTAAATTTTTTAATTTAAAAAAAAATAAAATAATTTTTTTCACCTACTGCCATTCTCCCCCCATCCCCCTCTATTTTAGTAATTATTCAACGGACCCCGTACGGGCGTTAGCAGTGGGGGCGTCATCCCTCCCATTAATTCCTAATTCCATAAACCACTAACCCATATTAAAAATAGAGTTTTACGCAGCCTAGGCTACGTGGAGAAAATTTTTTAATTTTAAAATTAAAAAATTTTCGCCGCGCAGATATTTTATTAAAATAAAATTGCTATCCTCATTCGCTGCAGCGCGCTTATATAAATCGCTCGCGCGCTCCTGCCCGCTTCCCTGCTTTTTTTTATCTTAATTTGCACCCTCCCTCTCTTAAAAGGTTTTATACCTAGACTAAAATAATTACTAGTTATTTACAAATCTGAGTTAAGTTTACAGATGGTTTTCTGTAGTAGACCTGCAAAGTCTATCAATATTTAAGGTTCAATTCCTTCTTAATTCTCCTAACCGAACCAAAAAAAATAAGGTATCTTCATTTACCCGAGTTTACCCATGCAGAAAAGGGTCTATTTTTAAATATTATAGTAAAAAATATCTTCAGTGTAAATAATTAATTTTATCTACACTTAAACCAATAACAAATTTCCCTTTAAAAGATTAATTCTTTTTGAGATAGATCTATTTGATCACAACGTAAATATTTATAAAAAATTAATAATGAATCAATTACTTACTAATACTTCTGTTAATAATATTACTCTAAGTGAGGCTCAAATAAGGGGTCTTAGGGATTCGGTTAATACTCTAAAAAGTATCCCTTATAATAATAAATTGGATGATTATAATGACAGTAAAACATTTGAAAAATGAAATGATATAAACAATCTAAGAAAACAATTAGCTACTGATAATGCTATCCTGGAAAATAAAATAACTAAAGAGATCTCTAAAAATAATGAATTAATTGAAAATTTTTTAGGTGATAAGTCAATTGTACAGAATCTTAAAGTTACAGATTTAGTAACTAAAATGGGGGGTAGTACAAATGAAAGTTTTTCACAAATAAATAAATTTAAAGAAATCATAGTTCCCTCTGAGAATAAAAAAATATCTCTACTGGAATTAATGGGTATTGAAATTGTGGAGGGTCGTTTTCTTGTAATAGATATGGATAAAACAGGAACTTTTGTTAAAGATGTAATATCAAAATTAGACATAGACTTTAAAGATCTAATAACAAGTAAGGAATTTTTATCTGGTGTTTTTAGTTTTATTGGTAGTGGATTATTATATGGTAGTTTAGTTAAAAGTTATTCTAAAAGTTTGAATGAGGTTTCTACTATGTCTGTTTTTAAAGAGCTATCTACTGAAGCCCAAAAAAAATTATTAACTGATATTCAAAAAAATATAAGGGTATTTAATAAAACGGGGGCAGTACTATTAACAATTATTTTAACGGGTATTACATTTTCTATTAACAGTGGCATTAAAAATAATAAGTCTGGATCAAAAATTTTTTCTTTAATTGAAGCAAACAAAGATATTAATAATAATATTTTAGGTATAGGTATATTTAATAAAATACCTAGATGATTAAAAATATTGTTTTCTATTATTATTTTGTTGTTGGGGGTTAAAGGTGTAATTTTTAGTAGTATATTATTTTATTATAAAATAATTAATGTTATATTTTTAATATTTGTTATATTAATCTTTTGTTATAATTTATATATATTAAATATATTAATAGATAGAGAAAATAAGTGAAAATTATATAAATATATTCCAATAAGTACAATTAAAAAGCATATCGAATATTTAGTAGAAATGAAAAATAAGGATGAAATAAATCTTTATAAACAAATGTATATGACTAATATCTGATATTTAATTATTTTACTGATAGTATATTTTTTTTTTATCTTTGTTTGTTTTTATTTTTATATTTATTAATAATAATTTAATTATCTTTAATTTTGTTGACGTACAGACTTTTTCCACGTAGGGAAAATTTTTCTATCCCGTACAATTGGGATTTAAAAAAGACTGTTCTTTTATACTCTTACTCCTATTTATATTTCAATTTTGAAAAACTTATTGAGAAATATAAAAAATATAAATAAATAAATTAAAAAAAAGCCTAAATATTATAAATAAATATCTTTCAAATCTAATTTACATTAAAAATATTTTAGAGTCCAATTTGTTAATTTTCTCATATTATAATCTTGTATATTAAACCAATATCCCAAAAATTCCCCACGTATAAAAAAAAATTTTTTGTGCTTATTATCCCCCTCCCTAAGAACTTTTTTTGAATACGCCGTTATGTCTCTAACAACAAATTATCTAAGTAAATAAACCAAATTTTTAAATTATTTAATGATTAATATTATATTAGTTTAAATATATTTAACACTCCCCAAAGAATGTCATATAACGGTAAGTATGTTGAAATTTTCCACACCACAAACTCAATTGTAGATGTTCAATTCATCTCATTCTAAAAGTTTTTTAAACTCTATCTGTTAGTCCAATTTTTTATTTTTTTAACAACTTTCCTTTTTAAATAAACTTTTATCATCTCAATTTAATATAAGAAAATCATTTTATGTAAAATAAAATTTAGCAAAATAAGCCTCCGACTCTACGTGGACGTGGAATAAACAAGGTTGCGGTTGCGTTTACGTTTACTCCCCCCCTCAATACAGCCACCCCTCAAAGAATACTAGCCACCCCTAAATAAAAAAGTTGCCCGCCCCACCCATCCCCTTTGGGGGGGGGGGGGGTGGGGTGGGGCTATTAACAACGCAGCCGTCCGGCACCGTACTCCCCACCCCCACCCCTAAGGGGAGTGGTGGGGTGTAGGGCTATAAATAACGCAGGGGTGGCGTATTTAGGGCGTGATTTCCAGCCCGTACATTTGTAACGGACCCATAACGGCGTATTCAAAAAAAATTATAAGTCCGGCACCGAATTATAAACAACAACCAACAACCCCCCCAAACAACACCCAATTAGTTTTTTTAAGTTTAAAAAATAAAGCTTAAAAAACAACAACCAATAAAAACTTATATAAATCGCTCGCGCGCTCCTGCCCGCTTCCCTGCTTTTCTTTTTTTTTTTTTAATTTTAATCTGCTCCATCCCTCTCTTAAAAGGTTTTATACCTATAGGTGGGTTGGGTGGTCCCAATTGTACGGACCGGTGCCCCTTAATCAGTTCCCTATAGGGTGGATGGAAGGAAGGCTACCCCCCCCACCCCTTCTCCCATTTTTCCATTTGCCCCTTATTGGGGGAGGGTGCAGCAGTAGGGGAGGGGGTGGTCGACAACAAAAACCAAAAAATCCACGTAGTTACTTCCACAAACAAAGCCCTAAACAAAAAAACAGCAACCAATACCAACAAAAAAAAAGAAACATCATCACCTTCCCCCAATATACCCTAATTCCATAATCACTTAATCCCCTCCCTTCCTTCCGATGCCGATGAAAAAAAGAGGATATACTCCGTACTAAAAAAAAAGGTTATTAGTCAAAAAATAAAATTAAAAATTTATCTTACCCTTTCACCCGTACTTAAAAAATTTATTTTTAATTTTAAAATTAAATTTTTTAAGCCGTACGGACTTTTAAGGGTAGGGCAAAATTTTTAAACGGAGAAATTTATCCCCGTACCGTCGTACGGATGGACAAAAATAAAATAATTACTAGTTATTTACAAATCTGAGTTAAGTATACAGATGGTTTTCTGTAGTAGACCTGCAAAGTCTATCAATATTTAAGGTTCAATTCCTTCTTAATTTTTTCCGGTGAAAAAAAAAAAATAAGGTATCTTCATTTACCCGAGTTTTACCCATGCAGAAAAGGGTCTATTTTTAAATATTATAGTAAAAAATATCTTCAGTGTAAATAATTAATTTTATCTACACTTAAACCAATAACAAATCTCCCTTTAAAAGATTAATTCTTTTTGAGATAGATCTATTTGATCACAACGCAACGTAACAAAAATTTTTTTAATGAAATTCATTTTTTTTAACCTGGGGCTTTTATTTTTTTTTTCTTTTGTTTTACTTGTCTTTTTATTTTTTATCATTCGTTTAGGTGTATTTGGATTAAATTTAAGTTTAAGTAGTGAGATAATATCAAAATTGGAAAATTTAAATCCTAATTTAAGAAATCGATTTATACAATCTCCTTTAGAAGATAATCTGACTAATCATATAATAGATGTTTTATCTAATGATTTATTACTTCATTTTATAATATTGTATTTATTAATAATGTTATTAATAATTATTAGTTGTAAATTTATAATTAAAGATAATATAGAATTTACAAAAATACAAAATAATCCCTTAGGTGTTTGAGTTAAATATCTAATAAATAAAATTATTTCTATTTGGAAAGTTAGTAGTAATTTTTGAATATATTTTATATTATTTAATGTTTTAGTTTTTAATTTTGGTTCTATTTATGCTATTTCTAATTTATTAAAATTATTAAAATAATCTATTATTGATAATATTTTATTGATATAATATTTTTATAATGATTAAAACGCGCTATAAAAATACACGTCATTATTAGATAGAATGTTTGGTTTTATTTTACCACGTATTATCAAGCAGGAGAAAATTTTTACTATTTATGGTTATACTATCACTCAGAGCGGTAAAAAGGGTTATGATAAAATTAGATGCTTATTATAATAATATTAATTTAAAAGGTTATATAATTAGGTTTGTTTATTTAGGTTTTTTTTTGGTTATAAATATCCCTATAAGATATTTAAATATCCCTATAAGATATTTAAATATCTCTTATAGAGTACTTATAGATAGAAATAATTTTTAAATTTATTTTTATTTATAGATCCAGTAAATTCCAGAAAATTTTATTGAAGGATATCGGTAATATAATGTTAAAAATGAGTTAAAATATTGTATTACTGTATAGAAGAAATAAATAATATATTGTGTTTACAGTAGATAATATACAAGTTTATAGTAACTATAATGTATATTATATTACACCTCTATGTTTATGTTAAAGGTACATACCAAAAAAAATTAAATAAAGAAAACACAAAAAATGTAAAAAAAAACATGTAAAACAAAAATAATTGAAAAAAGTAATACTACACAACTCGATTTAATTAAAGAGGAGTTAGATATAGAACTTATATTAAAAAAATATGGTAGTTATGAAAATTATTGATCTAATATAACAAATATAAATATTGTTAACGATGAATTTATTAAGGATAAGTATCCTCTTGCGCGTTTGTTAATCCCAATCCCTTTCAAAGATAACAGCAAAAATTTAGGGAATTTTTTATTGAATTACAACCATTTTTAATAACTAAAAAATAACTTTATATAATCCGCGCAGCCTAACGGAGAGATTTTTAAATTATAAAATTTAGCAAATGACTATAAGATGGATCAATTTAATTCGAGTAAATTTCTTAAGGATAATTATAAAATTAATAAAAAAATTATAGATAATGATAATGATTTTTTAAAGATATTTTTTAATAAGATTTATAGGGATAATAGAGATTTTTGGATTTTATTTTATATTTTTCAGTTTGTTTTTAGTTTATATTTACCTCTTCTACCCCCCCCATTCCATTTTTTGTTATTTGACATATATCTGCGAGATATCTATGATAATAACTCTCAACTAAACATGATTATTTGAGGGATTGGTGCAACTCTGTTATATTATTCGATTATTATGTTAATTTTATTTAATAATAGATTGTTTTCTAGAATACACATACCCATACATGCTCATAAGTTTATTGCGCAGCCTGCCGGCAGGGAGAGATTTTTAGCTGTAATACCTATTTTATTTAGTGGGAAAGGTATAGAACAAAATGATGATGTATTTAATTCTTTAAACGAAACAAAAATAATTGGAAAAGATATGGAACAAAATGATGATGTATTTAATTTTTTAAACAAAACAAAAACAATACCTCCTGAACTTATGGATAAAGGAACAGATAAAGATGATGTATTTAATTGTTTACACCATATGTATAAAGACAAAACTATTGAAGATAAGGAAAAATTAGTTTCAACTCCTAATGAAACATTAACAGAATACTATAAAGAGATTAAATTATTTCATAAGTACTATCATACAGATAATTATATAAATGGTCCTATAACTGATAAGCTTACTTAAAATGTTACAGTTATCTAAATAGGTCAGCAAATCATATGAATCTCCTTAAAAGGAGGAAAATAAAATTGTCGAAACAATAAAAGTAGAAGGTTCAGTTATACGTAAGGGTGATGATTATTCGCTGAACTATCTGATAAAAAAACGCGCCGGCAACTGAAGAAGAGGTATCCTTTAATTATAATGCTAAGCTAATAAATATACATTTAGAAGCTGATGTTGAAGGCACATTTGCGCAGATTTTATAGAAAGAACTGAAAAAAAGGAAATATTTGATAATATTAAAAGGTTAAAACCCTTGTATAAAGATATCAGAAATTGAGGTAAAAACACTGAAGCTATAGCTTTAGGTGAAAAAAGAGATGCTTCTCTAGAAGGTACAACTACTACAAGTTGTTATAAAAACGAAAGCAAATATTCGCTGGACAGAAAGTAGAAATACAAGAATACTTAGATAAAGTAAAAGATAATCAAAATAAAACAGCAAAAAAAGTATATTAGATTACATAAGCAAAAGAGAAAACAAAAGAATAAAAAAAAATCATAATAGATCAAGATAATTAAAACATAAAAAAATCAATAATAGATAGCATCAAGATAATTCAAACATATAAAATTTACTCCCCCATCATAATTAAGTATAGACAAAGTTGAAGGTATAATATCCACTACCACCCTCTATAAGTGGTGGTAATAAGTATGGCTAAAAAGATTATGCTTAAATTAGAAATTAGAAAATTATTATGAAAGTTAATTGCTGTTATTTTATTATTTAATGAATAAAGTAAAGACTATAAATTACTTCATTCTCAAATTTAGATTAATTAATTTCCCAACTAAAATAAGGTAGTACAGGTATTTGTATTGTCTGATTAATATGTTTAGTAGTTACTTCTGTAATATTCTTCTTTTTTATGAAATATTTTTTTTAACTTCAACTTTGACATTAAAATATTTTTTTTCTGACCTTCAGAGTTTATTTTATCTATTATATAATATTCATTTTCAATTTGGTTTATAAAAGATTCATGTACAAATTTTAAATAATGACTTTTAAAGTACATATCACTAAAACTTTTTTTTAACTAAAAGTTTTATAAAAGCTATAGTATTATAATCACTAGTAAAGCAATCGTGAATAGTATATAAATTAATATTCTTATTTAAATCTAATATATTAATATAATTAATTATAATATGTATGTTTGAAGCATCTAAAGAATGGATAAAGTTACCTTACCTTACCTTACCTTACCTTACCTTACCTTACCTGACCTTACCTTACCTTACCTTACCTTCTCTGACCTTACCTGACCTTACCTTGGGCATAAAACCAGTTTTAATTTTACTATAATCAATAGCTTTAGTAGGAATAATAATACTAACAGGTTTTTTTTCTAAATATAGTATTCTCTACATGGACTTTTTTTTCCGTTAGTAAATTTTCTCTAACTCATTAAACCACTCATTCCACTAGGTGTATTTCAAAAAACATCTTTATTAATCTTAATCATAACCTTTATAATACCGTAAAATAACCTTTTAAGCTATTGTAAGGAGGTATAATATTATAAACATTAATAAATATAAGAACCGCAAAACTCCTCATTTCTGTACTTGTAAAAATAACTTGATGGTCATAATCCTCTTTTAATAAAGTTTTTTAGCTATGTAAATAAAAATATTTTTATTAGGATTTTTTTTTTTTTTTTTAATTTTAGTTTTCTCAATATGTTCTTGAAGTAATAACCCTTGTTTTGAATAGTTTAAAGCCTTTTTATAAGAAATAAATAAACCTTAAAAATAATAAGGAAAAGAAATTTTATCACTTATACCTTTTTTAGTCACATTATAAGCAATAGTCATAATAGCATGAAAAAAAAAATCTAATGAAAAATAAATTTTTTAAATTAAATCTTTTATATGTAAAATATCAAAAATTAATTCTTGATTCCTCTACGATGAAAAAGATTAAAAAATGGCTGATGATGCCATTATTGCCTCCAAAAATTGCACAGAGAGATGATATAACCATATTTATGTAAGAATTCTAAGGGTTTTGAATACGCCACTCCCCGCCGTACAGCACCGTCCCCCCCCCCCCCCCAAATACGCAGTTGACCCTCCCCACCCCATCCCGCCCCACCCCGCCCCTGTAAAATAGTTTACAAAGTTATTAAAAACTCATAGTTATTAAAAGAATTGTTCAAAATTAGATGGTGATAAAATAACACAAAAAAAAATTCTAAAATAAATTGGGACAAATGACGTAAGATGAAAAAAAAAAAGATAACCCTGCCTAGGCTACCGTCGTGGAGAAGTCCGTCCCTTCTTACGGACGGCAAAGCGCTTACGCGCTTACGCTCCCGTCCCCACCCCCTCCTTTTTTTTTTTTTTTTTTTTTTGTTTTTTTTTTGTTTTTTTTTTGCGCGGTGGACTTTCAAGTATTCTAAAAAGAAAATAAATGAACATAATTTCTCTATTTGAATAGTTATAATTAAAAATATTATATCAAAATCTATTTATTTTAAAATAAATAGTTAAAATAATCCCAAGAATTCTATTTTGTCTTTACCAACAAATTTAAGTATATAGAGAAAAGTACTGTCAAATTCAACTTTTAGTAGTAGTTGAATGGGAGTTTAATTTTATTTTTAAATATTTTATATTTTTTTTTAATAATATTAAAGATGAATTAGATAAAATTAAAAATCCAAACTAAGTCTCTTCCGATGCCTCTTTGTGGTTGTGTTTTTTTAGCTACCCCCCACTTTCCTAATCCTGTAAAACAAAAATATAATGAATAAAGAATTCTCTTTTTAGTAACGTAATTTTTTATAAAATTCATTTATTCATTAGAATACTATATTATTTATATCTATAAAATATATTATAATATAAAGTATTAACCCTAAAATTACAACTTTTATATTAAATTTGTTATAATATAAAAATTGTAATTTCAATTTTATTTTTTGTACTTTAATAATAGATATTAAAACTACACTAAAAATAAGAACTTCACAATTAACTTTAATGTTAACATAAAAAATTAGATTTTTTTAACCTTTCATATATTTTCATTTAAGTTATTTTTTATAAGTACTATTGTATATAATATCACTTTTTAAGTTAGCTCTACTTCTTGTGTTTTTGGTTGTAGATTTTTTTCCGTATTACTCCTGTCTCGGTCCATAGCCCCACCCTATCTCCGCAGCAAATATTTACCCTTCGGTAACTAAAAAAAAAATTTTTTTTTTAAATTTTTTTACACGAGGTCATATACACTCGGGTCGAGATACAAAAAAACCTAAATTTACCCGTATCATAATACCCCTAATTCCCTAATACCTTAATTTTATTTACTCCCTAACCCTTTGTGGACTGAAAAACCCTAATTCCATAACCCTTACTCCCCCTAATCTTTTAATTTCTTAAGTGGTAATTAATAATATAATAAGTCTTATAGTAAAATAATGATAACAAAAAAATATAAATAAATATAAACAACAAAAAACAAAAAATAAATAAATAAAATAAATTAAATAAAAAAATAATATAATTCAATAAATGAAATGAAAAAAATTTTAAACACAAAAACTTTTTCAGTATCACCCCACCCCCACCCCACCCCACCCCACCTTCTCTGGGCTCGCGCCTGATTTGGGGGGCGTATCTCCTATTTATGGGGGGGGGAGCGACAAAAAAAAATTTTCACGTAAAGAAAGATGATTTTTAGAAAAATTTAGAGAAGCTACGGAAGTTAGAGTTATAAATAATATAAAAATACCTAAGTTTTTATTAATTAATTTAATAAAATACAAAAACAAAATTTTAATTTTAAAGAAGCATTAACCATTATCCCTAAAAATTATTCTTTACTTTTTAGTCTTTTTTATATTTTAACAGGAAGAATTTTTCCATATTCACGTAGAGACAAAAAAAAAGATCAAGATTTGATAAAAAAAAAATTTTTATATTATTTAAATATAAATAAATATTTTACCCCTCAATCTCAATTTGACAACCCCCTTTATGTGCCGATCAGGATGGATAGTGGTGATGTTTTTTACTTCAGTGGCATATTTAAAAACAAAAAAAAAATTGAAAATTTAAAAGTAAAAAAAAAAAATTTTTCTTATATCTTTATTAATAATCTATTTAAAAGTATAAAAAGTGATATCTGATATCTAAAAAGTTTCCAAAAAATACACCGTACCCGATTTCTAATTTCAAAAAATCAACGTGGAAAAGGAAAAAATCCACGTGAAAGGGAAACGGCAAAAAATCAACCGCCGTCATTTAATTTACCCTTAAAAGGACGTACACATACAAATAATAGAAGATTTAAATTAAATTTTTTTTTTTCAAAATCTACCGACAAAAATAATCCTCGTACAAATAAAATTAATTTTTTTAAACTTTTTAAGTTTAAATTTTTTAATTCTTATTTTAAACACAAGTCTGCTTTAAAACAAAAATTTTTTTTTGAGTATTTTTATTCCATCCCCCAACCTCCCAGCCGTCCGGCACCCACATATTGGATATTTTTTAGGCTCCCTGATTGATTTAAATTTAAATTTAATTTTCTTGTTAATAAATTTAGTAATAGCTTCTTGTGGTCGTCACATAAAAAATGACAGCCTCCGGTACGACGCTTACACTCAACGTAAACAAGAAACGTAATAAAATAATCCTCAAAAAATCTAAGTCTAAACATATTAAAAATTTAATATTTTGAATTTATAATAAATTAGAGTTTTTTAACAAATTATTTTTTTATAAAAATAAAAAAAATCCATCTTTCCTCCCATTACACACTAATCCCATAAAAAAGGTTTTTATACTAACAAAAAATTACAAAATAACATACACAACCAAAAAAAAAATAAACGTTCCTCAAACTTTAATTCTTATTTTTGAATTAAAAAGTGAGAAAATCAAATGTTATCATTTTTTAATAGGAAGAAAAAAAAGGTTTCTATTATTTCAATATCACTACCCAGCCCATTATACCAACCATTAGCTCCCGCTCGGCGGACCCCAGACTTCAAGCGATACCTCGCGTCAGGACATAAGGGTAAAAAAAATAAAAAAAATTTTAATCTTATTACAGATTACGTCTCAGATTCATATCTATACTTAAATAATTATTTTTTACCGTTTTTATTTTTAATCTATCGGCTACCCCTCCTTTATTTGTATTTAACAAACATGCACATGAGCATGCTCAGGTAACACGTGAACAGATAAATCATTTATCACCTAAAAATAGTTTACTACTACCACGTAAAAATTATATTTTATTATTAAATTTAATTACTAAAATTTTAAAGTTAATTAAAATAAAGAAAAGTGAAACATCTAAACCCTTACCTCCCTTTGTTGAGAAATTAGTATCATCCTTATCCTCTTCCGTGGACGTTCCGTCATTTAATCCTAAAATAGTTAATGAAACTGTTATTGTACGTGGAAAAAATAAAAAATTTAATTTAAATGTAAGTAAAGATATTTTTGAAAAAAATTTTTTTTTCCACGGAGGAACTATATTTAAAAATCATTTATCTAATAAAATAAAATTTGAGGATAAACAAATAGGAAATGCTATTAATTTGACTAATTTAAAAAATTATAATCATGAATTAGTGAAATATAATAAGTTTTTAACTAATATTTTTAAATCTAATTTTCAGACACGATTTAGTCTTAATAAATACGTAAAAATTGTTGATTTTTTAGATGTTATTAATAATAAAACAATGTCTAATAATAAATTTAATATATCTCTTACCGCCGCAGGCGCTCCTCCCATTTCATTTGCCCCCCAACATCTCTTGCGTATTTTAAAGGGGGGTGGAGAAAAAACACGTAAAAATAAATACTTCTAAAATTAACATTATTGATACAATTCGGGCTTCTCGTATTAAAATAAAACCATTTTTTTATTCCCAACATAGCTACGCGGAACAAACCCGTCTGGGTAAAGATTTACTTTTTTGTAATTTGATTCCTTTCCCGCCTACGGTCGCTCCACATGGAGAACAACTTATGACAATAAAGTTAGGTCTCAACAAGGATAAAAAAATTAAGTTAGGGGGTAAAATTAAACTTATTATTCCCACTGACAATTCCACTGAGGGTATAAAAAAAACAGAAAAATTTCAAGCAACAAAAACCAATATTTGTTTGGGGGAAATCTTTGTTAATTGGTTTAAAAGTTATATCGATAAAAAAAAAATTAAAAAATATAAAAATATGAATACGCTTCCACCGTTCCGTAAAAAAAAAAAAAAATATTATTCCATTCCCCGCAACGGTTCACTCCCCTTTACCCATATAGGGGCCCCTTCAAATTTGGGCAACTTTCCACACCCCCCCATCCCTAAATACGCGGGGAGGTTCACTTTCAACTTAGAGAGGGATGATGTATTTCCTCCACTTAATTCGAAAAAAAAATCTTATAAGGTATTTCCTAATAAATTTAAAAAGGGTTCTATACAAAAAATAATTACTGTAATAACATCAAATTTCAAAACCCCACGTTATTTAAAATGAAACTGACAAGAAATCAACAAACCAACATTGTCTTTAAAAGTAGATAAAAATCCACGTAGAAAAAAAGAGATGTTAGATCTTTATTATGAAATCAGAAAGTTTTTGGCTTTAAGGAGAGAAATAATATTAAAATTGATCTTAAATAAAAAAAACCTCGGCTACTTAGAGGATAAGATATTTGAGTACACAAATTTCACGGGTTATTATCTTAATTACTTTCTGAATAAGTCTTTAATAAAAAAACCAAAAAAAAAAAAAGTAAATCCACGTATACTAAAAAATAGGATGCGAATTAAAAAAAAAAAAAAAAAAAGAAATAAAAAAAATTTTTAAAGCAATAATATCCCTCAGACCATTCTGAGCCGTAGGTAAATTTTGTAGATTGTTAGAGGTTTGTTATAGTTTAAAGAAATACATAAATTATAAATCAGTAACTTTGGTAAAATTTAATAAAAAGGAAGATATTTTTGTATAAATATATTTTAGCTTTTAAATTAGTAAATTTTTTTTTTTTCACGGGATAAAAAATAGAAAGAATAAAAGTATAATAATTAATAAAAAAAAAAGTTGCCTTCACCAAAAACTCAACAATTTATTTAGGAACAAACCTTAAAATTAATAATCCTACGCATAATCAAAATCAAAATAATTATCAAAATAAAAATTTTTTTGAATACGCCACGTATCCATTTCCAAAACCAACTTAAAATCCGTACGGAAAAATTTCTACTCCACTTACACTCCCACAACAACAAACACTGCCAATTACAAAAAGTATTCGCCTACCCGCCGCACCCGACCAGAGCAAACCAAACACCACCAGATTTCAACACCCATCCACTGCCACTTTTTATCCAGCATTAAACCAATTTGTGTACGGAGGAAACACTACCATCTTAAATAAATCATTAGGGCACACAAAAAAATCACCTAATTATGATATTTATAAATGAGTATCTAATTATTTTTTTGTTTCTACAGATTTAGTTAATAACAAACCGAATATAAAGGGGATAATCAGTCAGTATAAGCAAACTTTAATTAAAAGGAATTTCCCACTCCCACTGATTTCGCAACTAAGAAGAAGGTTAAATTTTTTTATTTTGTAAAAATAGATAAGGAGATTATTAACAATTTAAAGAGAATTAAAAATCCTAAATTTAAGAAGCTATTGATAGAACAACGAATAGTTAATAAAGAGGATCTTTTTAAAATCAAAAAGGATGAAAATTTTTTAAAAATTGAAAATACTTTTAATTTTATTTTTAATAATAAAGTAATAGATGTAAAAAAACTAAAGTCAACGGGTAATCCAATTACAACTACACTAAGTAAAAAACAAATTTTAAATAGTACACAAATAAATAGTATGTCACATTCACGTAATTCTAATTCTTATTATAAGTTTTTTGATTTGTCTCAACTTAAAAATTTATTAAATTATTTTTATAGACCACGGAAAAATAGTTATATTATTAATAATAATTCTAATCCTGTGTATATGCATACTCTTAAGGGGTTTAATAATTATCTGCTTAAATTTGTCTATAGTTTGAATCAGACAGCAGGAACAATAAAAACTAAAATAAGGGGTAAAACTAAACATACACATAGAAGTCCTTTATCACGTAAATGACTTTGAATTAAATCAGTTAATACTCCTAAAGTTATTAATTATATTAAAAATCTTTACAAAAATAAACATATAGATTTATATAATATATTCTTCAACAAATAATTTTTTCATGCTAGATAGAGTATTTTTTTATTACACACAGAATAATTCAATACAGACAAAAGATATTAATCCCTTGGTTTTATTTAATTCTAAAGTTAAAAATCGGAAAAAATAATTTCATTAATAGTTACAAAAACGAAATTGGTAAAAGGTTAACTAATTTAATTAAATTGCCTAAAGTTAAAACATCTAACGGTGAAAGTCCACTGCCACTTACAATTCCACTTTCACACAAATTAACAGAGAATATCAATTTTAAAACTATAATGAATAGTATTATCAAAACTATTAACAATAAATACTTTAATAATTCCTACAACCTTAACATCAACCACCACGTACCACGTAGACTAAACCTGCCAAGAAATAAAAAAACTATTTGTTATTCCCATAATCCTTTAATACCATATAATTATAATTTTTATAATAATAATAATTTTAATAATTTTAATACGGCAATGGAAAAAATAAAACTTAAGAAAAAAAAAATAAATCAACCCCTCACTTCACCTCTCCTTAATAATAATAATAGTATTTTAATTAATCGTATTTTAAAAATTATGAGTACCTATAATTTAGATAGGTTAGGTAAATTTATGGTGTTTAATAGATTTATTGCTTTTAATTTTAATCATAATAGAAATAAATTAATTACAGATATTTATGATATTCTTTTCTTTGCTTTTAAATCTATGTCTTGTTTAATTAGTAAACCTGTTTTTAGTTTTAAAACAGACAAAATTATTATTCATTTATTTTATTTCTTAGTTAGTCCTGTTTTCTTAAAATCTCATAGACGTGTTAATCAATTCAAATTACCCCACCTCAAATATAATAGGGGAGAAAATAACAATAACCACCCACTCCACGTCAAAAAGTCCCCTAAATTGAAGTACAGTAATAACTTTAAATCTACTTTTAAGCATAAAGTTAGTTCATTCCATAAAAAAAATAAATTGGATTATTTTGTAGATAATAATATAAATAAATTTGACGGTAAAAAAATATTTAAATTTAAATTTAAATTTTATAAAAATAATTCTAAATTTAAATCTATACGGCAAATTTTTAAATCTAATAATAAATTTTTTGAATTAATTAAAAAAAAAATATTTTGTATAATATTGGACGGTAAAATTAATCTACAAAAACAACCATTGCCACAGAGAGGTTATAATAAAGGATATTTTAATCCAAATCCTGCGGCGAAATTTATACACTACAAATCCATCCCACAAAAAAACGTTCGGTATTTTAAAAATAAACTTTTTACCTCACAATCACAAGCACAATCTAAATCAACAGCTTGAACTAGTTTTGTGGCGTATTCAAAAAAAACCGTACGGCAAAAAGGGGTTAAACACCAAATTGTTCATCAGAATTTTTTTAATATTTTGTTTAAAAGTAAACTTCAAAAGTTCCTTTAACATTTAAAAAACGAAATAGTTGAAATAACTTTAATAAAAAAAATCATTTTTTAACCATTATAAATACAAACAAAATAAAATTAAATTTTTTTATGAAAATTTAATTAATAAACCTTTAACTCAAATTTATCAGCTAAATTTAAAGCTTTATGTTTTATTTTAAGTAAAATTTTTTAATAAACCAGTAGAATTAAATTTAATTAGAGTTCATTACCCTTATAGTAATTCAAATATTTTAGTTAACTTCTTTGCTTTATTTATTAATAAAGTAAAAGTTCTTAAATTTATTACAAATTTATTTAATAATGCTATTTTTAAAGATATTGTTAAAAATAAATTTATTAGTAATAAAATTTTTATAATAATAATAATTTTAATAATTTTAATAGTAATAATTTTAACTATAAAAAAAAAAGACTCATATGTAAATAAAAAAGTTAATAAAAAATCTATCCACTCCCACTTACAAAAAAGGGGTGAATAAAAATTCTTTTATAATCCCTGCTTTCTTAAATGGTATGAACATTAAAATTGCAGGAAGATTTTTAAAACAGAGAATCTTTCTAAAAATAATGTTAAATTTTATAATAAAGGGGTGTATGCTCAGGGTAAAATTAATTATAATGATTTTGCTAGATTTACAAATAAAAATAAAAGAGAAGTTTTTCTATCTCTATTAATTCTTCACAAAGTTTTTTAATAAATATTAAGTAATTTTTATTTTTGGATTATATAATTTAAAGTTATACCTAGTTTGTCTTATTATATTAGACTAAATTTTTATTATTATATCTTTTCTTATTATATTATTCTTTATTATAATATAGATTATTATAGTTTCCTTTTTTTCACTGCACTGATTAAAAGGTAGAGGAAAAAGTGCAATCCCACACCCTTATAAGAATGTTATAATTTTATAAATTTATAACATTTTTTTTTAATACCCCCCACACAAATTGGTAGAAATACGGAAGTAGACCAGCCCCCCCCCCCTGCAGATGGTGCCATACTTATAAATTTTTTAGCTAATATATCTAAAAATTTTATTAGGACAGGGTAAAAAATTTTTAATTTTAAATATTTTTTTAGCGTTAGCCCACCACCCTACAAATCCTATAGGAGTTGGAATAGGAATAATCAACAAACCCCCTAACCCCAAATACCCTAATCTTAAAATCTCAAAATACCAGCGAAAAATCCAAAAATCTAAAAAAAAATCCCAGAACCCCATATTCCCAGAATACCCTTATCTCTAAACCTCTAATCTCACAGTAAAAAAGGGAGAAGCCTCCTTTCCCCTCCTACCTCGATCAGCCCCTTCCCTCAATACAGCCATTCCCCCCCTCCACAAACCCGTAAATTTAATACTAAACCAGTAAAATTAAATTTAATTTAAGATAAAACTTAGATTTAAAGATAAAACTAAACACCCGATGTTCGGTAAAACACACGATGTTTTGCCTTATCCAAGATAAGTAAACTTGTAAAATTAAATGCTATCTTTGCAGGGATGAAGGGGGGAGGCGCCCAACCACTCTCCCCTAAAATAAACCCCCCCTTCTTTACGCAAAAAAAAAAATAAATTTTTATACGGGAGTAGATTAGCCCCCCCCCCTTTTGTATTTGAAAAATTTTTAATTTTATTTTAAAAATTTTTTTCCACATAGTGCCGGGAGCGCGGCAGTGACATCCCCTCCTGTAAGGAAAAAAAAAACAAAAAAAACAAAAGTAAAGGTTAAAAATATAAGTATATTTAAATAGCTTACTTTTAAAGATTGTTTATAAAAGAATAAGAGAAATTTTTAATTATTCTAAAATTAAAAAAAATAAAAAAAAAATTTTTTTTTTACCGTAATACCCCCCCCCATTTACCTACCCTAATCCTAAAACCCCTTAATCTAATACTACCCTACTTTTTGTTTCCACGTAGAAAGACCAGCTACAAAAGCAGGGGCTGGCGAACCCCCTTATTATTTTTTTAATACTTTAAAGTCCACGTGAGGAAAAATGGGCGGGTTATGGGTCATATAATAATACTAATTATCCTTAAGATAATATTTAATCAATTAAAAACAACGGTTAATATTTAAATTAAAGACTTTAGCATAATGGTAATGCGATTCGCTCATAATGGATATTATAAAGGTTCAATTCCTTTAGGTCTTAACTTGGGTATTAGGTTTTATTTAGGTTTTAATTTTAAAACCTTTTCCATACTGTGTTTTACAACATTTATTTGATTATTTACCTTATATTTGTTGACCATTTTAATCCCTCCTCACTCTCTGTTATATCTTTCTCCTTTGACCATAATTTAACATATTTAAAAGGGCATTTGGCGGAGTCTGGTTTATCGCGCTCGTCTTGAAATCGAGTACTAATTAGTCGTGAGTTCAAATCTTACAGTGCCCGTTTTTACTTTTAATTAATAAATACTTAATTATAACTAAAAAATTTTATTTAAAATAACTAAATTAATATTTATATTACTCTCTCCTTCCACTCCACTCCACAAACCCTGTGGTGGCTCTTTTCTTTCCTTTTTGTACGGAGGGTCCTAGTCATAAAAATTAGAAAATAAAATAAAAAATAAAAATTAAAAAATAAAGATAAAATGAAATAAAATGAAATAAAATAAAATAAAATAAAATAAAATAAAATAAAAAAAAGTAAAATAAAATAAAATAAAATAAAAAAAAAAAAAAATTTTTTTATTTAGCCGTCTATCCCCCCCTTTACTCTCATTTAAGCCAAAAATAAAAGCCCCTAATTCCACCCGTACGGGCCTAACGCAACGTGGAAGGAAAGAAGCGCACCCTAATTTCATACTCCTTTCTCCTCCCTGCCTACGTTCGGACCCCCAACGCTCCCGTACTCCCCTCCCCTCCCAAAGGGGAGGCTGTGTGAGGGGGGGGTGGGGGGAGAATATACAAAATACCCTGCAAAAATCCCTAATCCTTTAATCCTACTGGTTAAAAAAAAATCTAAATATACATAAAGTTAGATATCTAAAACTGGCATTGATATTCAATGTAGGAAGGTTCGATGCTAAATATTATATAATGAAATAAAATTAAAAATTAATTTTTTGGTTAAATATATAGAAAATTCTCACTTTAAATATGAAAATTAGATCTAACACTTTAGTTTGTAAAGTTCTTTTTTTTTTATTTTTCCTTGCTAAAGTAGCTGAGCGGCCCCTAATAAATGGGTGTTGATCATGCGTTAGCCGCCCCCTGATAATAAAAAGGATAATACCTATTTTCCGTATCCCCTACACCCCTTATAAATAAGATTAAAAAAATAAAATAATAAAAATAAAATAAAATAAAATAAAATAAAAAAAAAATTTTTTTTTTAATTTTAATGTCAACAATAGCCACTAATGGTATTTAAATAAGTAAAGTAATGAGAGATAAAAAATTATATAAATAATATTAATGTATATAAAAAATACTTGACGTGTACTAAACTTTTTACCTCCCTCTATTGCCTAATATTAATTATCAACTCCTAATTATATTTACCCTTTACCCTCCCCTAAACCCTTAAAATTTAATCAGTATAATTAAGTTTACATTATGTTTAATACATACTATTATTTAAAAAGTTTACTACACCTATATAAAGCATACTAATTTTTAGAATAAAATCAGTAATTAAAAAAAAATATTTTTTTTATATACAAAACTCGTCTTATAGATAATATTTCTAACTCCTATATGATTTTTTACCAGACGCTTTAAAGTTAATTCTTAAAGAAACAATTAGGTCACCTTAAATCTAAAAATAAATAAATTTTTTAAGTACGGCACCATCCCCTCTTAATTCCTCCACACACGGTTAATTTACTTTTAACTTTTACTTTTACTAACAAAAGTTAATTAAAAATAAATAAATATTAAAAAAAGTTAATAAAAATTGTAAAAAAAGCATATAAAATATAACAAATAAAAAAAAAAAATTTGTTTAATTAAACTGTAAGAATTTAATTTTGGTTCTGATTGAACGTTTTTCAGTAGTTTTAAGACATGCAAATCTTTGTTTATAAAAATTTAAATATTAAACGATTATAATAAATAATATTTAAATTAATAAAAAATAAGGTGTAAGGGTGAGTATAAATAGATCAGATACCTTATAGTCTCTATAAATAAGAGATTTTTTTATTTATCCATTTTTTTAATTAATTTAGATAAATAAAAAAATAATTAGCTATTATATAAAGGAAATTTTCCGCTATAAGATTCGATCTATCCTGATTACGGTAGTTGGTAGAGTAAAAGCCTAGCCAAGCCAACGATCAGTAGCTAAGTTTGATAGAACGTCTAGCCACATGGGAAAAGAAATAATACCTAGTAGTGTTTTACTACCAGCAGTCAAGAATCTTAGTCAATGCTCGAAAGAGTGAACTAGCTAACTGAAATCGCAATATCATTGCGTATAGCGGTGGTAGCGTGATAACGTAAGGGATAAATATGATATTACCTTACTATTAGTGTTGTCCAAAGCTGGTGCCAGAAGACTCGGTAAGGCCAGAAACGCAAACGTTAATCACAATAACCAGGCGTAAAGGGTTCGTAGGCTGCTTTAAAAATTATAAAATATATTAGCTATATATAAAAATAATTAGAATTTAATTTATTATATTCATTTATTATAAACCATTATTTTATAAAGATTAAAGATATAATCAAAAATAGGATTAGACGATAAACTACTAGAGTAGGAGTTATGACCTTTGATACTAGTATGAGTTCTAATGGCGAAGGCTATTTTTCCAATATTGATTGAAGCTGAGGAACGAAGGTTAGAATAGAAAATAGATTCGATACCCAGTTTATCTCTAACTGTCAACGATGAATGGTAGTTTTTAGTTTTTTTAACTAGTTTCGATGCTAACGCGTTAACCATTCCGCCTTGAGAGTACGGTTGCAAAAACTGAAACCAAAAAAAATTAGTCGGTCTCGAAGCAAACGAAGTGAAGCATGTTATTTAATACGATAGTCCGCGTAAAATCTTACCAGTTCTTGTATAAGCTATTAATTAAAGAGAAATCTCTTTTTTAATATGTAGTTTTTTTTTTTATTGATAAATTAACTCTGCTTACAGGTGTTGCATGGCTGTCGTCAGTCCGTATTTTTATGAGTTAGGTTTGCTCCACAAACGGACGAAATCCCTGTTGTAAATTTATACTTTACAAATTAGTGTTTTCTAAATAAAAATATTTGGGGCGAAGACAAGTCGTTATGGTCTTATGAACTGGGCTATAGACGTGTGCCACGATAACTTTTACAAAGTGATGCAAAAATTTGACGATTTACTATTCTTTTTATATTTTTTATAAAATAAGTAGTTAATATACCAGTTTGTTGTTTATTTTTTTATATTAAATTTATTTGATGTAAATTATAATTCTTCATTACATTTTTTAAAATGAGTAAGTCAGTAGAAAATAGCTAATCATTAAAAAAGTTACGTCTAATAATTTATATGACGAATTGTTACCTGAAATTCGGTAACATGAAGAAGGAATTTCGAGTAATCGTTGATCACAAACGCAACGGTGAACATAAAATATTCGTGATGAACTAACTGTCTGTCGCTGGAAGAAGCTCTCGGGTAGGGGGAAACTGCTTCTTAGTTAATTTACTTAAAAAAAGGTATAGTTTTTGATTTTTATAACTATTTTATAATTATCTGACCCCGCGGCTCTACGTGGACGTGGAAAAAAAAAAAAAAAAAAAAAAAAAAAAAAATAAATAAATTTTTTAATTTTAAATTTATCCCCCGATTATTAATTATCAAATTTGTTTGCTAAATAACTCTCCTACTTAATCTAACTCTCGCTCTTACTCCACCTGAAACCGGTAATTTATATCAATATTTTTGTCTCTCTTTCAATAGCTCACCCTCAAATAATGGAAAAATAATTAATTAAAAATAAATAAATAAAAAAAAAAATTTTTTTTTTGTAAAAGAAAAAATAGTAATAAGTCTTTCCTTACTATTCCCATTCAAATACCAATGTCAATCCCAATACCAAAGCCATCACCATACTTTTTATTTCTGTGTTCTGTACGATAATTTTTTGAAAAAAAAAAGATGATCCATGTAAAAAAAAAAGATGATCCACATAAAAAGATCTACATAAACAAAAAAAACTTTACCTCCTTTCCCCCTTTCCCCAAAGTTCCAAAATACCCTACAAAGTCCCCTTAAATAATCCCTAAATACCCTTAAAAAATAAAAAATAAAAATAAAAATAAAAATAAAATAAATAAAAAATAAAATTAAAATAAAATTAAATTTTTTTGAACCGTCGTACGGACTTATAAAGGATCATCTTTTTTTTCTATTATTTAAGGAAAATTTTTTAATCTCATTTTAAATAGTAGTTAGTAATACTAAAAAAGCAATTAAATTTATATTTTTAAATTGACCACTACCATTCCCCCCTCCCCAGCCTAGCCACCCACCCATCTGTGGAGTGGAAAGTTGCCCACCCTCCCCTTAATACAGCCTCCCCTCAATACAGCCTCCCCTCCCCTCTATCAGTGGTCCCTCTCCCTTTTTTTGTTTTTGCGGGGGGAGGGGCTTTCACGTACTCCCATAAATTAAATGGGTGAAAAAAAAAAAAAAAAAAAAAAAAAAAAAGTTTAATAAATATAATGTTAACTATCTCAATACAGCCTCCCCTCAATACAGCCTCCCCTTTGGGAGAGCTGTATTGAAAAAACCATAACTGGAGTGGGGGAGGTAGCATATTCTGTATTTTTTTTATTTAGCTTGATTATAAATTTGCCAGGTATAGTCCTATATTCTAATATAATTATATTTTAATTATTTTTTCATCTTTAGTTTAATTGGAAGAGCAGTTGTTTTCGGAGCAATCGGTATTGGTTTTCAAATCCAATAAGATGTTATAATCTTTTCTACCTTTTAGTTATATGTTAAATTTATCACCAGCATCCATACCGCCGCCTCCTGTTAAAACCACTCAAAAACTCCTGAGGTTGGCTCCGTACTTAAAAAAAAAAGAAAAAAAAAAACCACTTTTACAAAAACATACGTACAAAAAAAACAAAAATCTATGTACAAAAAATACAATGTAAAATCTGCCGATTTACTTCGTACACCTTCCAACCCCCCCTCTTTCCACCCCAGCTGAGCCCTACCTTTCCATATAGGGTGGTGGGGGAGGCGCCCATCCACACCTTTATCCCTCCCCTCAGTGGACCCTCCCCATTGGGGAGGGGAGGAGGGGGAGGGTATGGGTTAACGTACCCGTACGGTCCTTTAGAACGTCGGGACCGTACTTATAGATTAAAAATAAAAAATAAAATTTTTTTAGTATGAAATCCCACTAAAAAAAAAGTA